>VWZP01001104.1:0-61111 GCA_013396995.1 Dicaeum eximium | reverse complement strand
TGGGACACACCCCAGCAGGGGGACACAACCCCAGCAGGTGGGACACAACCCCGGGAGATGGGACACACCCCAGCAGGGGGACACAGCCCCAGCAGGTGGGACACAACCCCGGGAGGTGGGACACAACCCTGCTCAGCCCCAGAAATCTCTCCTGGAGGCCTCACGCCACCCCAGAGCCAGGCCCTGCTCTGCCCATCTCGCTCCCAGACTGTCACAGCAAAGCCACCTCCTTGGGAGCCACAACCAGCAGCTTCAGGAGCAGCGAGCTGCATTTCTGCTCCCCTCCTGCAGCCCTGCCCCACACGCTGCGGTTCTCCTGCTGCCATGATGCCCCAGGAGGATTCCTGGAGGAGGCTGCTTACAGGAATCCACTCCCAGGTGTCCCTGTGCCAGCCCCGCTGGCTCTGGGGTCTCGTTCCTCCCTCCCTCCTTCAGCTGCAGGACCCCAAGCTGAGCCTGCAGAAGAGGGTCCTGATGTTTTTCCACCCGTGCAGCTCCCCAGTCCCTCCCACCCCAAAGGAAACCCTGTAGGAACAGCCTGCAGCTCCATGCCCTCTCCCTATTTCCATACAAATAAGAAAAGGCAGTAAATGAACAGTAAAAACTCTCACACTCCAGTCAGGAGCGTTTCATTGCTGCAAGGGACAGCCCAGGGCTGCTCCCCACAACCTTTAGTACTTCTTATCCCTCCATACACACACCACAGACCTGAGGTCCCCTCTGGGATGTGGGGACAGTCCCATGAGTCCTGCCATGAGCCATCACTGCAGGTAAAAGGAGCTGGATCATCTCCTCTCCCCCACAGCCCCTGGAGATGGGCTGGGGGAGTTGGGAGGCTGGGGAAGAAGAGATGAATACACACAATGCCAACACAAGCTGCAGTTCAGCTTTTATTTGTTTTAATATATCTTTAATGCATCTTTCTTCCTCCTTCTCATCCCCTTTTCACTTTTACTTCTAAAAAAGCAGCAGCAGGGAGTTTTTAGTTGCTTCTCTATTGCCAGCCAGCACTATTTTAAATTGCATTTTAAGCTGTTCTGCAGCACTTCAAACACCTCACACTGCAGGACAGGCTTCCAAATTACAAGATTAACATCGATTTTAAATTGCTTCCGAAAACACAAGGGCTCCAGCACAGGAATGGATGAAGGGCAGCTGCTGTAGCAAAGCCCAAAGGACACCAGAGTTCTGGGGCATGGCTGCACCCCACGCTGGGGTGGATGCTGGGGGCAAACTGGACCCTGGATTTGCAGCTGAGACCCCCAGTTTCAGGTGGAAAGCAGCACACACAGGTCCCACAGGACAGGGACAGCCCCAGAGTGAGCCCATGGGCCCACGAGCCACGGACCAACCTTCATTTGGGTTCTTGGTGTTTACAAGAGACACCAGCATTTAACTCATCTGCTTCTCCTCCTAATGGTCCCCATTGCCCATCCAGGGAAAATTGTACTGCCAGGAGCCAGTGCCCCATGGATTGCAGGAAAGGAATGATTGCACCCAGCATCTGCACAGCCCAAAACCAGCCCAGGGAAGGCTCCAGGAGGCTCAGCACCATCAGCCCTCCAGCCCTGCACATCCAGCGCTCGAGCCCCGAAAGGTTCAGCTTCAGAAACAGCAGAACTCCCTCGTTTAACACTTCTAAAATGATCACCCTTTCTCCTTCAGCCAAAAAGATTGGCCAAACAGTGCTGGGCATCCTGCCACTTTGCTTCCAGGGGCAAATAAATCATCCCTTCCTCCAAACCCATCAATCTCCAGCGAGCCCAGGGACTGGATACTCCAAGCAGCAGCAGAGCCCAAAGTTGGGTCCCCAGAGCTGAGGGGCATTGGCAGAGCTGCAGGATGAGCCTCAGCTAATCTCTTCCCGAGCTGAACCAAGCCCTGCTCTCTCATTTAAGCCAGAGAAACAAATAAATCAGTGGGAAAACCCAGCTTTTACAGAGGCTGCTATGGTTCCCACTGTGCTAGTTTTATATTCTGAAGTACCTGCTGCCTTCCAGGCTCTGGATGAATTTTTATTTAGGAGTGAAAAGGGGTAATAAAAGCATAAAGAGCCATTAACATTCCTCCTGGCCATGGTGGGGTGTTGGCTCATCACAAGTCAATGGAAATGCCATTTGACTTCCTTATGAGCTATAGAAAATCAATTAATTGATTTAATCATTCCCTGGGTGTCCCTGCTTATGGAGATAACAGAGTGCCAGGGCAGCAGGAAGCTGCTCCTGCCTCCTCCAGCACAGGGCCAGCAGGGAAGGGGCCAGCACACATCCCTGCTCCGAGGCCCTCATCACTGCTGCCCCAGTTCAAGATGTGTGAATTCACACTTCCATTTTCCAATAAGTTTGGTGGCATAATTTTTTTTCTTCTCTTTAAGCCTGCAGGCATTCAATTCTGAGCAGTAATTGCATGAAACAGGCACTTCTTCAGGAAGAGACATTTTCCCAGGGTGGATGAAGCCTTAACCACTACAACAGCAGCCCTGACACTTGTCTTTACTCCTCTGTGCCCTGCAAAGCACCAATCTGCATTTTGCTGCCACAGAAGTGAGCAGGAACCCTCATTGTCATGTGGAATGCCAGGGATGCCTTTATTTTCATTATTTCAACAGCTCTCATTTCCCTGCCTGCCTTACCAATTTAATAAGGGCAACAAAGTTTTACACTTCCACTTTAAACTCCCTTCCCACGAGTGGGTTGAGGATGGGAGCACAGGGCATGTAACGAGGGGCTGAAGTGGGGACACCAGCAGAAGAAGGAGAGGCCACATGCTTTTAATCAGCCCTCATTTTCTCCACCCAGGCAAAACAATGGTCTGCTCCCAAAAACTGCAGATTAAGGACACCTCTGTGGCCATGGGGGTGCAACATGCAACCCCAGCACGGTGGAGCCAATGGCACTTGTGGGGGTTGTGTCACCTGCTTCAAAGAGCCCTTGGGGAGCTGAGCATCCAGCAGGAGCTGGCAAAAGGCAATCTTCGGGGCAGAAAGCCCTCACCTGCCTCTGGGCTCTACCTGGCCTTGGTGTCCCCCTTAACTCCCTCCCATAGGAGCAAATATAGAGCAAGTGCAGTGCTGCAGAAAAGCTTGTTCCATATTCACAGAATCTTAACTTTATTATTCTGCAAACTACAAACTCTGATTTATTAAAATCCTTGCTCAGTTTTTTTTTTTTTTGCACAGACAGAGCATGGCAAGCTTTTTTCTACCTACTAAATAAACTATTTTTTGGTTTTAACCTGGGTAGCTCCTTCTATTTTCTGCTTGATAGCCTTCGAGGTCTTTAAACTGCACAAAGAACCCCCTGCAGAAAATCCACATGCTCACATTCCACACCATATTTCAGGTGGCAAGTGCACTACAGTGACCATCCCTCTGCTACCACGGAGGGAAGTGAACCTCTGTGCCTTCAGAGACCTGCACATTTCTATTACAATGCTCGGACAAGGAAGGAAGAGAACGGTGGGAGCTGCCAAGTTCAGCATTTCCAGGGGAGCCCGAGAGCCAATCCCACTGCTCCAGGAGAAACCAAAAGCCCATCAGCTTCCAGCAAAGCTCCTCACCAAGGAGATGCTCCCAGCACCAGCCAGCTCCATTGGCACCAACCAGACGGCTTCTTCCAGCATCAGCTGCCTGCTCCAGCCTCCGAGGATTCGTGGAGTGGCTTTGGAAGGGATGGATGCAGAGAGGCTGGAAGTGAGCCCCAAGCACTGAAGAGCTGCCCAGCACGCTCATCCCCCTGGCTTCCCCCTGGCTGGCACCCACAGGCTCCAGGAAAGTCTAATCCAGCTCTGGATGCAGCACTGGGGACGTGCAGGATCTGCACCTGGGAAAACACCCTGGATATCAACTCCACAGGCAGTGCAGGAAGAGGGGATGGGAGAGGGGAACCTCCTGTCTTTTGAGGGAGTTTTACATAAGCAAAGTCTGGATGCAGACCCTGAGAAGAGTCTCATCCCTCCTCCTGGAGCAGCGTCCCAGGCACACGCTCCAGCATCCGCAGATCCTGCCAGGCTGCTCACAAGCGCTGCAGTTATCCGGGGCTGCTCAGCAGACAACATCAAAACATGACACCAGCAGCCCGGGAGAGGGTTATAACTCACTCAGGAAGAAACTGGGAATAATTAGCGGCGAGTTTGCTGAGCGGAGCCCGCCCGGCTCCCTCCCTCCCCTGTCGCTGTCACTTGCTTACGCGAGCCTTCACAACTGGTTCTGTCACCTCTGCTGAGCGTTAAAGGCAGCAAGAGAAATTTATAACTCACAAGATTTCTTGAAAGCAAGGGGAACACGAATAGCCCTGGAAGCACACGTCTGTGGGCTGTATCTCAAGGAGGCAGCAGTCCAAGCCCTCGCTCCCCAGGGCTCTCTCCAGCCAGAGCAGGTAAGAAAAGGGATTCCCAAAGCCACAAAGCAACTTTTGGGTGTTCTACCCAACCCAAGCTTCTGTCAGAAGAACTGTGTGGTCTGCCCAGAAGGATCTGTCACAAGTGGCAGTGACCCAAATTTGCAAATGGGTCCTGAAAATTGCCTCTCCTGAGAGAGAGGGAGGGTGAACACATCTGTGGTTTATTTTACAGCTCGCTTGGGCTGAGCAGCCAGGATAGAGCTGAACTGAGCTGTGCCCCCCTCTGCTGTCAGCTCTCACAACGAGAGGGTACACAGGGGGTCAGGATCATGGGCACAGATCTCTTCCTCCTCCTCCTCCTCCTCCTCCCCTCCTGGCACAGCTGACTGCAAGGGGCGATCAGAGAGTTACCCAAGCTCTCTCTGATCCTTAGCAAATCCCAGCTGGACCTTTCTGCATCCTCTGTGAGGACAAACAGTGATGTTACCTGGCCATGCTAACGCAGCTGGGACACTGCTGGAGCAGAAGGAAAAGCAGCAGAGCCAGGAGAAGGAGCGAAGGACCCCTCTGAGGAGACCATGCAGGTTCTCACATTTCTATTTGGCCTCTCTGCTCCACTCCTCAGGGAGCAATCCAAGGCACTGAAATAACATGAGATCCCGTTGCTTCACGGTGCTGTGGCTCTGAAATGGTGAAAATGCCCTACAAAACCCCAAGCAACCTTCAGCATTATCATCTGCAGCACAATTCCCACCCCTCCACAACATCCCTGCTCTGGAGAGAAACAGAAGCCACAAATACCAAAGCCTACAGCTGTGCTGCACAGCCCTAAACATCTCCCTCTCTCCTCTTGTGTGTTCACTGATGGAAGAAATCACTTTGAGCAGGTGAGACTCCAGGAACTGGAGCAAGCGACAGCAGCAGGAGAGGCAGAGCACTCCAGGAGCTGGAATACTGAGAGGGTTTGAAAAGAACAGGGCAGGATTCCTGCCAGGTGACATTAAACACATCTCCAGCTCAGCATACCTTGGCTGTTGGCTCTGGATCTCTCCTGAGTCCTGTTGCCCAACGTGGCAAGCCAGAGCCATTCTGACATCACAAGGAAGCCCCAGGGCTCAGCTTCCCTGTGGTCTGCCTGTGGAACAAGACACCCCAAGCCAGCAAGGGGACGCTTCCACTTTTTTTTTTTTTCTTTTCCACATTTATTTTTATTCCCTCCAAAATGAACATAAATGACCAAGTATTTTTGCAGCAGAAGTTGTTCTTCAGCCAACCTGCAGTTCTGCTGGATCACAGACCATGGGAAGTGCCTGCAGGGGCTGGTGCACTGCCTGCCTCCAGACAGATTCCAGGTGGAGTTATCATTGCCCAGCTGCAATGTCCCAGTGCTGTAGGACTGGGAAAACCTCTGTTCTAGCCCACAAGCTGCTTATCACCCCATCAGGGTCCATATCCTGCAGCCCTGAGATCAGACCCCAAAAAACATCTCAGCAACCTGGGACAAGGTGCAAGAGCCTTGCAGAGGCTGAGCTTCACCTCACCTTGCTTCTATTTTCCAGCTTGTGCTCTAAAATCAGCTCTCCCCCCACCCCTGTCCTTCCTTCATCCCATTCCCACCGATCCTGCTCCCAAGGCGGTGCAGGAAACACAACACAGGAGCCCAGCTGTGGCCAGCCACAGGAAACAGCTGGAAATGCTGCTGGGAGCTCGCTTTGGGTGGGAAAAGGCAGGTGTTGAGCTCTGCAGCTGAGCAGCAGGAAACACTTAAGAACAGGTTGAAAAACAGTTCTGGGAACAGCAAACACACAACTCCTCTCAGCAAAGCCCCACTTCCCAGTGGCAGCAGGATCCAAGGACCTGAGCACCAGAACCGCTGCTGCAGCAGTGACCCCAAGCACAGAGATACCTGTGAACCACTTCAAATGCTTCTATCAAAGTCCCAGCAGGGTCAGCTGAAATCAAATCAATCAAATCAGAGCCCTCCTGCCAGACCCAGCAGCCCAGCACGAGGGCAGAACTCAGCTCCAGCCGTTTCAGGATATCAGGACCTGTCCTACACCTCCCCTGGGTTTGCAGCAAATTCCTCCAGCACCTCATTCCCAACCCTGCAGGAATCAACAGCAAGAGGAATCCAAAGGCTTTTGATTCTTTGAACCAGCTAGAGCAGTTGCAGGCAATATTCCAGCCACATCTAATCGCGTTTTAACACTTAATAACCTATTTTCCCTTGCTAATCCCCTGCAGCAGCAAGCTCCACCAGTGGGATGTACATCCCACCAAATCCAGCCTGGGGCACAGCCACGGGCTGAGGGACCATGGCCAAATCCCTCCCAGCACCATGATTACAGAATTTGGTGCTTTTTCAGCATCAGCCTCCTGCCCCCTGACTCCGGCAGTAAAACAACCGCTAGAAAGATGCTTGGGGGAAAAAAGGGATCATCAAACATTAAATTCTAAATGAGAGGAGAGAGGAGGGCACAGAAAACTCAATCTCCTGAGTCTAGAGCCCTTCCCAAAGCATCTCCCACATTCAAAATTTATAGACTTCTCCATTTCCCTTTTTATCTACATCTTTGTTTGCAGAATAAATTCTCTCAGTGGCCATTTCAAAACAGAGGAACCTTTGTCTGTGTTTACTTGACAGCAGCGGATTAGGATAAAATAACTTGCATTTCAGAAGGGTTTGTTTTTGTTTTTTTTTTTATTGTTAAGATGCAAAGCCTCCACTGCAGTGAATCACCAAGCAGAGAAATCTGTCTGAGGAATGATTTCTGGCACACACCGAGAAACTTGGCTTTTGGAGAGAACCTCTGAGAAAGGTATTCACATACAAAAAAATCAAATTTTAAATGGGATTAACTTCTGGACTGTGACATTATCCATTTCTCCCTTTCATGCTCCTGCCTCACATCTATGTTTATTTTGGTTATGATCGGCTGCTCACACAGGGCCGGGGCATTTTCATGTCTCCCTTTGAACTGCAATAGCTGAGGCTCAAGGCTGGCCTGGGCAGGTCATTCAGGGAGAAACAGGAACAGCCCCAGCCTAAACTGGACCAGGCACAATGAACTTTAGCATTCATCCACAACCCAAAGGATTTTTTGGATGCAGATGATTTTAAAGCAAATGATTTTTTGACATCCCCCAACCCCGCAGGCACTGCAGGGCTTGGGCAGCTTCTCCTGCACAGCTGAGTCTGGCAGGACATGTGGGGACAAGGAGCAGCACAAACAGCCACAAAAGCTGGGATCAGCCCCAGGAAGCGCTGCAGGAGCTGCCACTCACTCACCACAAGCTCACCCCATTTCTGCTCCAGCACGTGGAGGGGAATGTTGGCAGCTTCCCTGCAGCATCCATCAGTGAATGAATAATGCTCCAAAGGGCACTTCCAGGAGCCCAGGTGGAGCAGGGAGCAGCAGCAGGGACCAGGCTCCTTCCCCACCAGGAGCCCATTCCTGGGAAACACTCAGGCCTGGGCATGGCAAACCTGAGGCCCAGGAACTCTTCCCAAGCCACTGGCCATGAACCTGTCCAGCTTTGTGCAGGTTCCCAGCCCTCACCACACCAAGAGCTCATCAGCCCAGCACCATCAACCTGCTCCTCTGAGCTCGCCTCCAGCCCAGCACTGTGTGCTGAACAGCCACCAAAACGCCAGGAATATTTCCTGGGTTTCCCTGGGATCCAGAACACATGTTAATTAAACGCCAGTTTGTTATTCACACGGACCTTTGGAGCCTTCCCAGCACTAATAAGCAGCACATCCACTCCTGCTCCCACCCTCCCCACAGGGATGCTCATTCTCCCAGGTGAGCTCTGCCTCCCCTCTGGAGTGCCCTGCTCCAAACGAGAGGGGTCAGACCTGCCCACAGCCTCACATCAGCTGGCTGTGCCCTCAGAGCCTGCAGGGATGGAGTTTCCCCATCTCCCCATCTCCCAGTGCACCAGGGATCCCTCACCCTTCCTGCCTTTTCCACAGTGGGACAGTTGGTTCTTCCAGCCACCAGATCCTCCCCCCAGCAGCCACAGCCTTTCACAGGTGACAGAGGGAGGGCTGTGCTGGCATTGCAGCTCCTGGCCAGAACATTCCCTGGGGCCTTGGTCCCGCTCTGCTTTGGGGGTTACTCACTCTTGGAACAGCTACATCACCCTGGGGCACAGCCAGTCCCTACAAACCAGTGTGACACGAAAGGCTGGACCCCAAAAGCCTGAACCAGGTGTTAAAGAGTGAGAAAAAGCCTCTCAAGTTGTGCCTGCCAAGCTTTGGGGACAGAGAACACAACCTTCCTCCAGTATCTTCCTCCAGAGACAGGAGAGAGGGTGCTTTGTGTTTAAAACCAGTGTGTGAGGCCATGAATGAAGCTCATCTTCCCCAATAAGAAGCACAGCAACAGCCAAATGTGCAGCAATTCATCTGGAAGCAATAGTTTGTTTGGCAAAGCCACTGAATATAGGGGGAAAAAAAATGGATTTGCATCTAATTTTTGAGCTTTCTAACAAAGCAGGACTTGCCTTACCCAGTTAGAAAGCTAAGAGACCAAAACCTTTAAAAATTAGAGGACCTAGGTCATAATTATTTTCTTCTTTAGATGAGACCAGTCAGGCATTACCAGAAGCAACATTCAACCTGCACCACCTCAGAGCAAAGCAGCATCTCTCCCAACCAGCCAGGCCAGTGCTCACAGCCCTCAGCAGAGCCAAAGAGCATTGGGAAAGAGGGTGAACCCATTTACACACCTTGATTTAATCACCTGAACCCCCAAGTGTGGAGGATTTGAGGTGTGAGGGCCTGAAAAAGGAGATTTGTTTTGACCCAGCTCCAGGGCTGTGCTGACAGGCAAGGATCCAAAGGTCTGGGCTAAACTGATGGCAAGAATAAGGATGGGAAAAGCCACTCCAAGGCATCCAGAAAGGGGGTAAAGAGCTGAGTAATTTGGTCTTTTTGCCATTATTTCACCCCAACTTTAGAGCCCTCTGGTGCTTCTGCAGGTTTGTGGAAAGCTCTGCTGCTCTTTGCAGCACAGCCTGTGCCACACCTCAGCTGGCCCCACAGTGAATCAGTGTCTCTGCCTTTCTTTCAGCTCTCTACAAACTTTTCAGGGACACTGGGGCTCCTCTGGGCCAGAGGGCAGCTGTAACAGTGACACCTTTAATTTCAAACTCAGCAGAACCCATCTCCTCAAAAGCCAGGTCTGGAGAAGGTTTGGTCTGGGGGCTTCTGCCCGCTCTCCTTGTGCTGTTTCTTATCCCAAGAAGGAAGAAATCCCCCAAAACCAGACTTCACTTCTGGAATGTGTGCTTGGCTTGGGGACAGGAACATAAAACACACTATCCCCATATGGAAGTGCAGAAACACTGAAAAGCACTGACCCTGCCCCCTGCTCCAGGCTGAGGTCTCCAGGAAAGCACCACCAGTCCTCTGAAAAGGGCTTTAATGGAGCTGGTGATGGGAACAGGTAGGAGAGCAGAGAGGGAGGAACATCAGCCACCATGTCCTCCATCCACAGGGAGAGCACTAATCCAGCTGCCACAGGCTGCAAATCCATCTCTTGGAAAGTCATCTGAGGTTTAACACCATCCAGCTTCTGGGCACCACCACTTTATCCCTCCCCTCCCACAGGGAAGCAGCTGGCACCTCTTCTAGCACCTCAAGGAAAGGATTTCATGCTCCAAAATCCCATCCTAGGTGAGGCTGTGGAGCTCAGATCCTTCCATGGTTTTGGTATGGAGGAGAAGACCAAGCCCATCTCACCCTGCCCAGGGGAGCTCAAGCTGGGCAGTTCCCTCTGTGCATTTCAGTTGAGTGGAATCTCAGAGAAAAAGTCAGGGAAGCTCAATCCATGGCAGCAGTGTCCTGCCAGAGCAAGGGCAGGACATGACTGTCCCCACAGAAGTGTCTCCTGAGCTGACTTTGCCAAAAGAGGTGTTAAATGCAACATAACACACACTTGGTAAAAATCAGAATATTTCTCTTCTACATTTCAGGACCTGCATAAAACCACAAAAGCCTTTTATTTTCCCCTCCCTAAGGAGCAATTTCCACTCCCTGTGGACCACAAGTGCTCAAACCCACTGAGACCTGCAAGCATCTGAGCCAAATCCTGCCCACGTCAGAGCAGGGGCAGCCCACACAACCCACAGGGCTGCCAGCTGAGGGGCTGAAGAATTTAGGGTTTTAGGATTTTAATATGAGAGTGAATAGGATACAAGATGGAGGATTTTGGGTGTTGTCCCTTCTTCCTTCTTGTCCCTCTTCAGCTCCATTTTTCTCTAGTACTTGTAGTAGAAAGTTATTGGTTAGTGTGAGTAGTAATGTGGAAGTTACATGACTAGATTAGTAGAAGTTATTGGTAGAAAAGTAGAAACAAAGTAGGTGTTAGAATGTAATTGGGTTAAACAGCTTTAAAAGGCCTTGGTTTGGGTGTTTGGGGTCCATTTTGTGCCTTGGTTTGGGTGTTTGGGGTCCATTTTGTGCCTCGCTTCTCACACGCTGAGTCTGGTGTGCAGACAGTGCTGAACTTAAGATAAGATAAGAATAAACAAAAACCTGAAGACCCAGAAAGAGAGTCCTGCTCGTTCTTCACCCTTGGAAAAGAACTCAAGAGTGGGAACCCCCTCCAAAGGGCCCAGGGGGTTGGGTTCCCACACTTCTTGGGACTGAAAAACCCGACAATCCTGATAATCCCAAAAAGGGCCGGGAAGGAGCCTTTGTGGGATGCAGGATCCAAGCAGCATCCTCCTGCCCCCCCCGGCAGCTCTGCTGGGCCTGGGCACACGAGGCCAGGCTGTGGGGACACGGGACAGGCCATGGGCACACGGGGACAGGCTGTGGGGACACGGGACAGGCCATGGGCACATGGGGACAGGCTGTGGGGACACGGGACAGGCCGTGGGGACACGAGGACAGGCCGTGGGCACACGGGGACAGGCCATGGGGACAGGCCGTGGNCGGGACAGGCCGTGGGGACACGGGGGCAGGCTGTGGGGACACGGGGACAGGCCGTGGGGACACGGGGACAGGCTGTGGGGACACGGGGACAGGCCGTGGGGACAGCCGGACACGGCGCCGCGCTCACCTTCGGTGCGCATGGTGAAGGGCGAGTCCCCGAGGCGCTTGGCTGAGAACTGCCCTCCCAGGGATGTCATCAGGAAGCACAGGGTGAAAAATCCAATGCCCAGCACGAAAATCCTGCGGGAGAGAAAGCAGAGCTGGAGCAAGGTGTGACGAGGAGCCAGCTCCTCCCTGCTGGGCCAGCCCCACCACCCTCTGCCCCTGGGGTATTCCCTTTGCACGGCAGCAGGAGAGGTTTTGGAGCTTTCCAGCTCCATCCCTGTGGCTCAGCCCACCCAGCCCTGGCAGGCAGCATCTGTGCAGCCCCAGCCCCACCAGCAGCTCACCCCAGCACGGCCAGACCCACGTGCACTGCACAAAGAGCTCGGGACGCTTCTGCTCGAGCCCTGATGCTGAGCAGGGCGTTTTGCCCGAGAACCCCCTCTGAAATCCCTGCAGAAAAGCCTGCTCCCATGGGCAGGCCTTGGGGAATCCTCCCCTGCACTCAGGGAGTGGATTTGCATCTTCAGTGGGGAAGCTGGGCCAGACCACAACTGCCTGTACGATGTTCCACCAGGTCCAGCCCAACAACCCAGACCGCAGGAACCACTACAACAAACAATACCTGTGTTCCTCTGGGAGCGAGGAGTAAAGAGAGCCCCTTACCTTCCCTTCCTCTCAAAGGATCTAAAAAAAAACCTTTTCAGTTTTTTAAATAAAGCCTTTTGTTCCCCTGTAACTAGGCCACCGGCACGGTGTCCCTGTGCACAAGGGGACAAGGAGGGACCTGATGTGACCTGGGACATCCCATCCCTGCTTTGTTCGTGGGGCTGGCAGGGAAGTGGCTCCCAGGGGACACAGTGGGCAGGATGTCATCTGCACCGCCCATCCCAGCTCAGGGTCACCTCCAGGGAGGGGCAGGAGCTCCCAGCACTGCTCCTGCTCCAGCCACATTCGGGCCAGTCCCTCTTTGGGGGTGGAAGGGCTGAAGGCAAGAGCTCAGTGCCAGCTGGTTGTTGTGCACCAGGGAGTGTAAAGCAGAGTGCTGCGTGCCAAGGGATGGATGTCTGGCCTCCTTCCACTGCTCAGAGACGCTGCCATCATCCCCGAGACTCCGTGGAGGTGCAGCAGCCTCCAGCAGCCACACGGGAAAAGCCCTGGCAGAGCCACTGCCAGGTGTCAGTGTGACAGCTCCCAGCACAGCAGCACGATCCTAAACCCAGGGGAAATCTCAAGGAGGAGAAAGAGAAAAGACAACCCCCAGCCAGCCTCGAGAAACAACAGGTTTCTCTTCCAACAGGCAAATCCTGTGTGGGACAGGGAGCTGAGGAAGGCCTCGGGGTGCCCGCTGGCATCGCTGCCTCTCACATCCCTGAGCCAAAGGGAAGCAAACCACAGAGGACAGCAGCCTCCAGCTCTCCTCTACAAGCTCACAGCATCCTCCACAGGGCTCAGGAGCTGCACACAGACACAGCACAGCCACCCAGGCTTTTCCAGGTGCAAAGGAGCCCACAGCCCCCCACCTAAGCATTCCTACATTGCTAAAAGGCAGAGGAGCAGGAACCAGTCTTCAACTCTGGGCTGCAGCACGCCAACACTGCAATTACCTGCTGCTGGAAAGGGCTAACAAACAAAGTGACCTGCTTCAAAGCCCTCGTTAGTGACTGGAGATGTTGTGGAGAGCTCAAGTACGGGGTCAAGCAGCTCAAGAAGGGCTGGGCTTCCCCAGGGAGATCCAGTGGAGGAGCTCCCAGGGCAGCTCACTGCTGTCCCAGCACAGCACGACCAGGCTTTCCTTGCCTAGAAAGATTCCTGGGCAAGATGTGGCACTTGCAGGGGATCCCTAGCTCCATGCAGGCAGCTCTGACTGGGCTGTCACACACACCTGAGCCCAGATCCAGGGCAGCCTCACTCTCTGCAGCAGCCGGCTCAAGAACAAAGGGTTTCCCTTCCCTGCTCCGAGGAGGACCAGCCTTGCTCTCAGCAGACAGGCCCCCAACCCCTGCCCATCCCCATGGATCAGCCCTGCCCCAAACATGGATCAGAGGCACCTGGCCATGGGCTCTAGACAAGCACAGCACAGCTCCCCATGCCCTTCTCACCTCGCACCTAATCACGGGGAAAAGCAACACCCCGGGCTTGTCAGCACTAATGAGCTCTGCCAGCAGCACCCTCAGCACCAAACACTCCTGACAGCCAGGCCAGCCTGGCCTGGGAGAGCTGATGCACCTGGCAGAGCTGGCCCACCTGGAAAGGGAATGCTCAGTGCCTCACTAAAACTGTGACATCCCCATGCAGAGTGGAACAGCTCAGGTCCCTTTAATTTCCAAACGAGCTGCCCCTGGAGGGGTGCAAAGCAGTTCCTACAGATATAGAAACCACTGTGCACTCACTAATCCAGGCTCCCATCCCCAGGGCCTGGCTGCAGGCACAGCTGGCGAGCCCCACAAGCAGTAACCAGTGGAGCAGAGCCACCCCCTCCCCAGGAGATGCTGCTGAACCGTGGAGCTGTGGAATCTGCACACAGACACGATACAGACCTCAGCCCCTCCCCAGAGCAGAGCTGGGAGAAGGGTTTCCAGAGAGCCGTGGTCCAGCTGCAGCAGGGAGGTGCTTGTGGAGGCAGCAGAGCGTCCCTGATGCTGCAAAGTACCGTGGTGTCCCATAAATAGCTCGGAGAGGGGGTGATCTGGGGACAGCAGTGCCCTGCCACTATCCCAGCCTGAGCCCAGGGCCGTGCTGGGTCTGGGAGAGGCTCTCAGGGACACACTGGAGGGGATTGCTGCACCCAGCTTGGCTTTGCGGGGCTGGCTTTGCCCTTAGGGAACGCTGTCTGCCATGGCACTTCCCTCCCAGGAGAGGACAACAGCAGGTAAGAAAGAAGAAACCAGCTGAAGGGGGTCAAAGCCCAGCCAAGTCCTGCACCCCAGGGTCCTCCCTGGCACCAAACCCACCCATGGCCCTGTCCTGGTACCCCCTCCCCCAAGGGGCATTTCCACAAAGCATCACCTGAATAAATACCCAGAGCTGATCCTGCTCTCACACCTCCTATTGACAATGTCTTCATCATTATGCGAGACCTTGTTGATGCTTTTTAATCTTCATAATTATAGTCTGGCAAGGAGGGATCGTTAAACGCTGAGCAGAAAGAAAAAAGGGAAGGGAAGAAAAAGATACAAAGGTGATCTGTGCTCTACCATCTCCCTAGGAAACTAAACCTTTTTCATTTTGACTAGATTACAGAGAGAGTAGGGGAGATGCAAGATGCTTTTTTTCCTAAATAAAAAAAAAAAAATTTAAAAAAAAAAAAAAAAAAAGAAGGAATTGGAGCCTTACTGGAATTGCTGTCCTTGGGAGATCAGTGGATCCAGCCCAGAGCAGTGCTCCAGGCAGCAGGGAGGGTGCAGGGCTGGACCCTCAGCCTGAGAACCCCTACTCCTTTTCTTTGGCTGGTGTTCTCCAGGTGAATAAAAATGCCTGGCCCAGCCTCAACTGAGTGGAAACTCCTTATAGAGAAAACAAATTTACCACGAAGTAGGTAAAACATACCAGATCCCAGATGGCCGCAATGCACTGGGTCCTCTCCCCCAAAATTCAGGACTAACTCCCTGAAGACTGTGGAGTTCCAAGGACCAAATAACATCTATCCTGCATGCTGGCTTTGCCTGTCATCCAGTGTCACGTTTAATTCATCACTCGGGCACAGTTCTGGTGCCAAGTCCCTCTCCACATCCTCCCCAAACTGAAATGTTCACAGTTCTGGGCTCTGACTCGGTGCCCAAAAGAGAAGAAAGTGAAATTCCTCAAGTCTTAAATGAAAATTGGAAGCGATGCCCCAGTCATGGAGGATTTTGGCCCATGGAACTGAAAGCTGGATGTGACCAGGAGGGTCTGAGTGCTGAGCTGGGATGTGGTGGGGGGATGAAGGCCAGCAGCACCCAGCAGGATGGGACTGTGACACCGGGAATGTGACACTGGGACTGTGCCCATGGTGCCACATCACGCAGCTGGGTCTCACAGGGAGAATCCTGCACAGGTGCAGGGGGAAACCAAGGGCTGCAGAGTCAGGTGACATCTTTTATTAGACAAGTTTTCAACTCCCAGAAGCTGAGCCACCACTCCTACCAGCAGAAGTCAGGTTAAGAAATGATCCCTCTCCCTCAAACCCCTTTTGCTTGGAGCCTGAAGGGTTGTGGTGCTGTCAAACTGATGCACAGCCGTGGGCACCACGATCCATGCAGGGGAGCAGAGTGAACCCACAGACCACTGGTACAGCCCACATCTGGCTTCCAGCTGAGCCAAGAGCTGGGTGAGCTGGACCAGGGCTCCTTGGTGAATTCTTGCCCAGATCCAGCACTGCCACCAGTGAGACCCTCTTTGCTGCTGAGGTGAGGTCAGAGCCACCCTTGGACATTCCTGTGTTTTTCCAGACCGATCTGCTCCCTCTCCCCTTCCCCTTCTGCCGGCGCTCTCCCAGCTGGGGGCTCTGCATTGCTTTGCTGAGCGTGTCTGGAGGGTGGTTAATGAAATGTTTTGGTGCACAGGATCAGGTTTCCCGAGCGCTGTTTGCCGATGGCCCCGCTCCTCCGATGGCAGCAATCCACACCAGGCAGGGGATTGCACCACGGGATTCCCCGGAGCAGCCAGGCTTTGCCCAGCCAGCAGCAGGGAACCCATTTACAGGACCCATCCTGACTGGCAGGACCTTCTCCCATTCCTGGAGGTCATCCCTGACCCACATCAGCTGAGGATGTGGGGTCTGATGTTGGGGGAGCAGAGCTGATTTGCACCGGGCTACGGCTGGAGCCGGGCAGTGCCACCACTCAGCCACGCCGGGCCGGGAGCAAGGTGACACAGCACTGTGGCATGGGGGTCACACTCGGCATGACAGCAGCAGGGAGGAGCTGCAGAGGTCCTGGACACCGTGGGACAGCAAGGAGAGGGTCTTGAGAATTCCTCCTCTTGCACAGGGAGGGCCTGACTGTTAACAACAAGGTGACCCGCTGGTTCTGTGACACCAGTACTGGTCTGTACTGACTGGAGGGCAGAAGCCAGCCCAGGGCACACGGCCAGGACAGTGCAAGTTCTCCACCTGGACACCAGAGACCATCCAGCCACCACAAACCCCTCATCCACACACATCCTCATCCCTTACAGGACCTTGTGATCACCCTGAAATGCACTCCCTGTGCTCTCCCACCCTGACCCCAGGTCACTGCTGGAGATGGGGTTCCCCTGTCTCAGGGGTGATGCCCAGGGCACAGGGACGCTCCAGACAGTCGCTTCCTCGCTGTGGAATTCAAACCCAGTCAGGAAAGCAAACAGCCAGGCAAAGAGCATTCCCCGGGCTGAGCGTGCCCTTCTCGTGTCTCTCGCAGTCACTCCCTGCTCCCCTCGGAGCAAGCCCGAGCTGGGGGAGCCCTCACACCTCTGCCACCGCTTTGTGGCATCCCCTTGGCCAAGCTCCCCAGTCCCGAGGGCAGTGCCGCGGGTCCAGCAGCAGAAATCGCTCCAGGCGAGCAGAGCCAAGCAGCTCCCGAGGAGAGGCAGAGAACCTCTCTACACCTGAGTGCGAGCGAGCGGTGCCAGCCCAGCCTGACCTCCTTCTCGGCGCCGGGCGGTAGCCTGGGCTAGCAAAAAGGCAGCGAGCAGATCCCTCCGGTGACCCCGGAGCTCCAAACACGGCGGGGAGAGCTGGGAACCGCTGGGCTGGGCTCGCCCCACCTTGAGCTTCTTCCCCCGGAACGTTCCCCTCTATTTCTAAGGGGGTTTGGTCCCTCTCCCCACCGAAAAACCACGCAGCTGCCAACATCTCCCGTGTGTCTCAAGCCCGGGAGCAGCCCAAGCACATCTCCAGTGAAGCAAGGAAGCCGGAGAGCGAGGGCTGGAGAGGGGGAGCGAACGTAGGGAAGCAAAAATGGGGAGTTACAGCAAGGGGAAAAAGCAATGGGTGGGTACGGTGTGCTGGAGCCGGAGGGGTTCAGGTTCGGACATCCACCCCTGCCGGTTCAGGGTGGGTTTCGAAATCCCCAGCAGGCTTAAACCAGAGGAACCGAATCCCCCCGAGTACCAACATCTCCGAGAACGGTACTCAGAACAGCCAGCGGCGAGCAGCCCTGCGATCACCCGAGCCAGCGGCGGCGGGGCGAGCCGGGAGAGCCGCAGGAGCCGCACGCTGCCCCGCGGGCAGACCTGTCCGGATCCCTGCCCGGCTCCCCGCCCGATCCCTGCCCGGATCTCTGCCCGGATCCCTGCGTGCCCAGCTGGGCTCCATCCGCACCCACGCCCACCCCAGACGGACCCGAGCCCGGCCAGCCGCAGCCCCCGCACCTCCCGCGATCCCCGCCCGCAGGAGCCGGGAGCAAACACCAACTTTACCTAAAGGGTCTCAAGGTGACGAGGCATCTTCTGACCATTATCTTGCCATCCGCGTTGACAGTGATCATCGTTCAAAGTTGCGGGCAGGGGGCGGCCCCGCACCCCCCCGGCGGCAGCGAGGGCGGCGGCGAGCGGGGCTCAGCGGGCGGGGCGCGGGGCTGCGCGGGGGCGCATGGCGGGGGCACCGGGGGACGCGTCCCCCCGCCCTACCCTTGCCCCTGCCCGCTGCCGGCCGAGCCCATGGCCGGGCCCCTGTGCTGCGCTCCGCTCCGCGCACCCCGCGCTGCGGCNCAGCCCCGCGCAGGTGACAGCCCCGGCGCGGGGACCCCGGCAGGCAGGGATGGCCCTCGGGGGGGCACTCAGAGCAGAAATGCCACCGAGCACCGTGCCCGGGGGATGTTTGATGTGGGGGGTTTAGGAGCAGGGCAAACCTCCCTTGTGGGGAAAGGCGGGTCGGGAGCCAGGCTGCGGCTCTGCGGCACCAGCGCTCTGTTCTCTCTGGGGGCACAGCCACGGCCCACGATGTGGCTTCCCAAAGTCCCCGGGTATTCCGGGGTGCTGCCAAGAGGACCAGGGCGGTGTCCTTGGGAGGACAAAGAAAGGGCCGTGCGAGCTGAGGCGGGAGAAGCAGCGCTGAGCTCAGCAGAGGTGTTTCCGCTCTGCTGTGGAAGGTGACAAGCACTGAAAGCCTCCCAAAAGTTGGGACTTAAAGGAGCCAAGTGTGCCCAGAGCCCAGAGACGCCCCATTTCCAGCCCCAGCCAGGATGGGTGCACCCCACTGGAGGTGAGGGAAGGGATGCAGCACCCCGGGGTGAGCACAGAACGGCTGGAAGGACAACACTGTCCCCTTGGCCAGGCCACAGGACAGGGCCAGGCCGTGGTCTGGGGGGCCGTGGTGCCAACAGAGCCCCCTCGTGCCACGCTGGCCCTGTGGCTGGCTGTCCCTCTTTGCTCTGATACCACCACGGGTACCATGAAGCACAGGGTGACACGTGGGGACAGCTGTCCTTTGCCTTCCCCATGGTGGGGTGTTCTCCCCCTTGGACTTCCACAGCCCTTCTCCATCCCATTTTCCTCCAGAGACAGGAACCTCCCTCCAGCCCCACCTGCCTGGCCTGGCTTAGTGATCTGCTCCTCCAGTGCTGAACAATTCCAATGCTCTCCCAGCACCAGCCACCCACTCCTCTACAAACTAACCCTGATCATGCACAATCCCAGGGTTTTCCCGTGGGGCTGATGAGGAAGAAATGCTGCTGTGATACTGCATTTCCATGGGCATCCCAGATGCTCACAGTGCTTCCTTCTCCCCAGTGGAAACCAGGGGTGGCCTCAGTCAGCAAAGCTCCAGGGAGCAGAAAGCTGCAACAGCACCAGCCACAAATGAGCTGGAAATTTACCCCAAACCAGAATTGTTCCTCATAAAACAGCACTTTTTTACCAAGCAGAAGTGAGAAGCAAAACCATATTCTCCAGGACTTCTTAAATGCAGAAGGATTTTTGTGTTCATCCACACTTTCCGTGGGCAGGTGACAGGGAAGGAGTCACTGCCACACCAGGTCTGGGTAGGATGACAGCAGGACACAGACAGAGGCACAGACAGGATTTGCAGGAAGTGTGGCTCAGGAGCAGCGGTCAGGACTGTCAAGCCAAACCCTCAGGTCCCCTTGGCAAGGCCACCCTTCTCTGAGCCCATCCTGAGGGGACCCTGCGGTCCCCAGGCAGCCCCCGTGCGTGGACAGACCCGACACCGGCTGGGTGCTCAGTCCCTGCTGTTTCAGGTGCAGCTGGGAGCATCTGGCCCCCTCTGGAAAAGCCACCTGGAGTTCTTCACCTGGCCACGGGGCAAGGAGGGGAGCAGCAGCCCAGTGACGGTGCTGTGGGGATCCTGCACCCCTGGTTTCCTGCCTGCTCCCTCCATTCCCAGCTCCTGCTGCTCTGACAGGAGTTCTTGGTCCTCACCTGAGCTGTAAAACCACCTCAGGATCTGGTGCTGCCCTGCAGAGCCCGGCTCCAGCCGGCAGCAGGAGGCAGAGCTCTTCATTCCAAGAACTTCCTTCCAAGATCAGCTCAGCTCCATGGGGCTGGAAACCTTCCTGATGCACATAAACCCTGCGGGGAGTGGGTGGTGGAGCAGCCAGGCCACTGCCTGGTGTGTGCCAGGATCCAGCTGTGCCTTCCCAAGAGCCGGGGAGGGACAGGGAACATCCCAGCCAGGAGTGCAGAGCCGGGGGGACCAGAGTTCCAGTGAGGGCTGGATTCTGTGGGATGGGACCCTCTGACCTCCACAAGGAAATGCCAAGGTCCTTCTGTGCACCCCACAAGCTCTGGATGGTGCCAATCCAGCTCTTCCCTGAGGCCAGGGGCAGCAGAGTCCCAGCAGGAAAAGTCTGGGGTGTGGCAAAGCACCACACATTAATTATTTAAGAATTAGGAGTGGGTGACACTGTGGGAAGAAGGGACCAGGGAGGAGATGGTGTGTTCCCATTCCTCCTTCCAGAGCTGATCCTGGGCTGGAAAGTGCCCCCAAAGGCTTTGGCTGTTTCTTGGGCAGGCAGAAGGCAGCTCAGCCACCTTGGCTTCCTCCAGGTGCTTCTTGTAGCACTGACCAGGAAATAGAAATAAAATAAAATAAAATAAAATAAAATAAAATAAAATTAAATTAAATTAAATTAAATTAAATTAAATTTAAAAAAAATAGAAATCTGCTTTTGTCAATCTCCATGCACATCCTGGCAGGGTGCTGGGGTCAGCAGGGAGCAACAGTCAGAGTTACTTTTGCAGCTCCCAGTTCCCAGCAGAATTAGCTGTGCAGGATCCATCACACCAGGGATGGGAATGTGGCATTCCCCAACCCCCCAGGGCCCTCATCCCTGAGGAGAAGTGCTGCAGCAGCCAGTCCTTTCCCTGTGCTGCTGCTTGAAACAAAAGCTTAATTAACTACCAGCTCACTGTCTGTTTAGAGGGATAAATCTAAAATCCAAGGATGGTAATAAAGCAGTGAATTATCTTCTTCGGCAGCTGAGAAGCAATAGCCCCAAAAATCAATATGCTGAAGTTATACTGCACACACACACACGTTTGTTTGTTATTCTGAATTCAGCAGCAGCAGAGAATGGAGAGAACCAACTCAGCAGCCAGCTGGCCCAAAAGAAATCAGTTTTACACCAGTTAGAGCCCCTGCCCACCCAGAGGAGAACGTGGAGTATCCCCAGCACAGGCTCCAGGCTGCTCCTCCACAGCTCTGCCTGTAACTGGGGCAGGGCCAAAGTTCCAGCTTCAACATCAGAGCATCCTCTGGGAGATGGGACTCACCCTGCCCCACTGGCCCAGAGTCCTGGTTCAGGGCAAATCTGGGAGGAAACCTCCGAATTGGGACCCTCTAGAAAGGAAATTTAAGTGGCCCCTCCCCCAGACTGGTTTGGAAGACATAAAGCTCTTGTGAGAGAAGTGGAAAAAGCTGTTTATTTAACAAGCAAAGTACTCACAGACATGGAAAAGGAATGATATTAAACAATGGAACCTCTCTCTGTTCTGAAGAGATGGCAAATCCAGAGGGAGACAGAGAGAGAGGGGGGAAGAGAGGGAGGGGGAGAGAGGAGTGTGTCCTTTTTGTGGGGTGTAGCTCAGCTCACTCAGTCTCTGTCAGTCCCTCCTGAGCTGGAAAATGCCATGTCCCAGCCCCTGGTGACCTCCTGGTGTTTTTTGGGGTTTTCAGTCCACAGCAGGGCCAATCAGTTCCAAGAAAAAGAAAACCCACAGTCCAAGGAACTTCTCTGCCTCAGCTAGGTAAAAACTAACTAAAAGCAAAGGAGAGCTCTGTCCTGCTGTCTGTGCGTGCTGCAGACAGCACAGTCCAGGAGAAGGATGTGGGGGAGCAAGTGCAGTTTATGACAACAAACTCCACACTTTTTCTCCCCCTCTTGGCTCTTGGAACCAGCCTTAAATGTGCAGAATTTAATATCCAGCCAAAACAGAACAACCAACTGGGGATAAAAGCATCATAAAGTCACCCTAGGACGCCCAGCAAAAGACCTTGGGAATTTTCAGCTGATCCTTGGTAACTATGCAGCCCCAAGTCTCCCTAACCAGCCATGGCTGCACAGAACATCATGGTTTGGGTCACCACAGCTGCAGGAAATGGGGTTATGAATGCAGGAGGGCTGTAGCCCACCAGAAATAAAGCTTAAAATACATTCCTGCAAAGGTCACAGACACACACTCATCACTGCTCAGCTGGGGGCACCTCCAGAGAAGCCACGGGACAGGATTTATCTGGGCTTTTGGTGAGCAGTGCCCATGTGCTGGGGATCCAAAAGCACCCCAGGACCCTCCAGAGACTCCCCACACCAGCCCAGGACCCTCCTTCAGAGCTTTCCAAAGCCTGGGGGCTGGATCTGCCCATATTGCATCTTGGAGCCTCTTCTTATGCCTCAAGCTACTGGGTCTTCATGGAAAAATAATGATCCCAGAGGGGCAGAAGGACAGCAAACGCTGGAGCTGTAATGCGCTGTGACAAGCCACTTCCTTAAGTTCTCCCCGCGCAGCCTTGCCCTTGAGATAAGAGAGATAATTTGATTGCAGGAGCTGCAATGCCCAGATGCTGTGGGCATTAGGATCACTTAGTCACCGTAACTCCTCTGTCCCCCCAGGCGATATTGCTGGGGACAGGGAGCTCTTTTATTGACACGGAACAACTCGGCTCCACCGCTGGCTCAGCCTCAATTGCTGCATTCACGCCTCTGCCCATCTCTGTAGCAACAAGGCAGGAAAGCTCCGAGCTGGGCCCGACCTCCTGTGCACTGAGCATCACCAGCCAGGGGTGGCAAAAAACCCTAAATTTGCTCCTCTGTTGGTGTTTGGAGAGAACATTGGGCAAAGAGCAGGGAGGGGATGGCAGTGTCCTAAAGCCACCCTTGCATCCCCACGCACGGGATGCTCAGGAGCTCCCTGAGGCTGCTGAAAGGGACCAAGAGGAACCAGCAGAAACCCTGGGCACAGGGGCCTTGCTGCTGCCAGCGCAGTGAATGTGGGTGCTGAAGGTCCATCCTTAAAGTCCCTGTGACTGCAGCCTGCAGAAGGTGCAACATTTCCCTTCAACACTTCAAATCCACTTGAAATAACTGCTCAGCTAACAGGCAGCAGTGAGAGAACACCTGACACTGCCCTGGGGGATTTACCGATCATGAGGGTCCCAGAATCTGTTCTCTGGTGCATGGGGCTGCTCTCTGTTCCCCAGGGCTGTTCTCTGGGGCAGGTCTCCAGTTCACAGGGCTGTTCTCTGGTCCCTGGAGCTGTTTTCTGGACTTGTTCTCTGTTCCCTGGAGCTGTTTTCTGGGCTTGTTCTCTGTTCCCTGGAGCTATCTGCATGCAGGTGTCAGTGGGGTGCCACCAGGCAGACACTGATTTCTGTCCCCTCCTGCCCCGGGACAGCAGCTGGGAGCCCAGCGGTGATGAAGGCAGAGCCAGCAGCATCCCCGGGGGCAGATCGGGCAGGGCAGCTCTCAGCAGTCAGGATGGGCTCTCTCAGCCCACGGGAGCATCCAGGAGGAGCATTCCAGCCCTTGGATCCCCCTCGCAGCGGTGCAGCACAGCCCAGGACACGTCCTGCGCTCAGGTACTGCTGGGGGAGCACAGCCAGGTCGGGTGTAAAACACGGGATTCTCCAGCTCCCGCCAGCACAGGGCTGTCAGCGCTGCCTTGCAGGGGAATTTGGGAAGCTCCTGCTCTTCCAGCCTGTCAGCGCTGTGAAGCCTTCACTTCCATTAGCTGCTAATTCGCTAATTCAGCAGAGGAAAATAATCGATGTACGGATCACTCCTCAGCTCCCAATAGGATTCTGTGTTCCGAGAGCAGCGGGGAAGCTGAATTTCCCTTTCTCTTCCTGCTTAAACAAACTCATGCATTTTTCTTACTGTGTTAATTAAACCCAGCAACGACCCCTGCTTCACCGAGAAGCGAACACAAAAGGTGAAAGGAAAACCTGAACCAGCTTTATCGGTCACAAAGGGCTCCTGGCTCCCTGGCTGCAAAGGGAGATGCTCAGAGGAAACATGAGCAGCAATTAAAAATTAAAGAGAGAGGAAGATGTGTGCGGCAGAGGAGGGAGGTGCATTTGGATCGCTGCAGTGCATTAAGGGGCAGCTCCTGACCCCCTCACCGGGCAGCTCTGCCCAGCTCCATCCAGGCAGGGAAGAGGCAACAGAGAAGGGGCAGAGCTCAGGGTAAAGGAAAGCAGCAGGGCAGGAAATGCTGAACCACTGCTCCCGAGGGGGGAGAGAGCATCCTTCCTCCCTTTGGGTGGGGTTCTTCGAGGCTGAACACCCCAAAGAGCCCTAACTGGGAAGGCGACCAGGAAAAAAGTCAGGGAAAGAGTCAGCCCCGAGGGCTGGATCTGTTGTTTTAAAAGGATCTGGTGCCTGGAATGCTGTTTGTTTCTCTGGGTCTTGCGTTGGGTGCTGAATGAGGCTCCGTGACTCCAGTATCAGAAGGCTGATATGATTTATTAGAATGACTCCATTATTCAGAAGGTTTTAGGGCTAAGTTGCCCACGATCAAAGTTACATGTTCTTTCCTCCATGTTCAGAGCAAGACTCCCCAATGCTTACAGAGTCAGAGAGATTACTACCTCTACATCATTGGCTAAGAAAGAGAAAACTACATCTCCTGTATCAGGAGACAGGCAAAGGAATGCATCTGTTGTCCTTGAGTCCACACACAGACACAGGTTTGTTTTTACAGAAATCTGCAGAGAAGTCAGCTTTCCCATGGAAGGAAATATATCCAGCAAGTTTCCATATAAGAAACTTATAAAATGGCTGTGACACTGGATCTGTCCCTGTGCAGACTGCTCAGAGCTGCCCGTTCAGGTCTGCCTGCCCCGTGCCTCTCTGTCACACCCATGTGAGCACATTTCCCAGCCCGCTGCGGTCCCAGAAGGACAATGCACTGCTCAGCCATTGCATTAGCGTCAAAAGTACAAGAGAAATGCCCTGGAGGAGCCTCCCGGGCTTGTTAGCACGTTATCCTGAGCTCCGGCAGCAAGCGCTGCCTCCCCAGCCCGGGAGAGTCCCGGAGCTCCCCCAGCACCCTCGGGATGAGGATGGATTTTATCCCCTGGGAACAAAACCACTGACCTGATGCCAGCACCATGCACAGAGTGGGGACGTGCTGGAGCTCAGGGTGAACAGTGCTTCACACGGGGCTGCGAAGAAGGGAGAGCTAAAACCTGAGAGGAATGACGGATTTGTCTTTACAAACAAACTGGGGCTGCTGGTGGACAGAACCAGCACTGAGAGATAAAAGAAACAATGGGAAGGATTGCACTGATTGATGAATGGGAAAAGATATTTGCCTTTACGAACAAACTGTAGGTCTGCTGATAAATGAAATTGGATGTTGGAAGATGAAAGAAACAATGGGGAAAAACTCTAAAAATTCCATGAGAATTAAAAATTAAAAAGTGGGGTTATACATTAGAGGGGATCAGGCGTTCTGGGAAGTCTGTGCCTCTCAAGTACCTCAGCCATGGGGAAAGAGAGAAGGGAAATGTGGCTGGGAAATTGGGATAAAAAGGAGGAAATTGGGATAAAAAGGAGGCTGTGTCCTCCAAAAATTTGAGAGACCCCAGGGGAATGCCCCATGGCCTCTCCCTTTATTTGAATAAAGTAAAAGGACTCCCGTGTCTCCTTTTTGGACATAAACCTCTGATGTTTGTGGATTAATTTTCCTGACAAACCCCTCCAACAGGCTCCCCTATCCACAAGGACTTACCCAGAGACCCGGGGCTCACTTCAGCACCCCAAAAAGAGCTCAGCAGGGCACTCACACCCCCTGAAAGGGGCTGGGGAGTGCCAGAGCTGGGAGTCTCTGCAGTAGGAGGAAGGTTTAGCCAAATTAAGAGAGACAAGACAGATCAAGCTCCAGCTGTAATTAAAGAAAATCAAGTCGGGGGTGAGAAGAGCGAGGGGTCTCCAGCCTTTAATCACTGCAGGAGAGTCCAGGCCGCTGCTCAGCGCTCCCAGCCCTTCCTGAAGGGTTTGTGAGGAGGGTGTCCCTCTGCTCTTGGGGGTCCCTTCCTCCTGCAGCCCTCCTGTGTCACCTCTGGGCAGAGCCCCTGCCCTGCTCTGGAGGGTGCCCAGCCCAGATACAGGACCTGGGCACAGGTGGCTTTTGGTACCAAACCCTGGGAGCCTCCAGCACCTTCCTCATCCTGCCAGCCCCATCCAGGAGGTGATGGCAGCTCCAGGCACAGCCCCAGGAGCTGGGCATTAGTTGAGGATGGAGCTGCTGGGGGCTGAGGAGGAGACACCAAACACAGAGCTCTCCAGCTCCCTGCAATTCCCTTGGGTGCTGCCAGCCCCAGCTGTGTCAAATGTTGCTGTATCAGGAGGCTAAAGGTGGGAGAAGCCTCGTTTTGCAGCCCCATCTCTGCCAAAAGGCTTCAAGATTAATCCAGGAAATCCTAAACTGTCCTGAATTATGCAAATTCATGATGAAACAAATGGAAAGCCCCCAGCTATGGGCTGGGATCATGCAATTAGACTGTTAGAAAATAAACCTTGAAATCCTCAGACATTCAAACCTGAGAGACTACATAAAGAAAAGTGTTTGCTTTTCACATACAATAAATGGCAATAATTTTAGATTTTTATTATTATTACTATTTTAGAAAGGAAATAAGCATATTTCAATCCAGTCAAGAGTGAAATTGAGTTGAACAACAAAGCAATTTCTATTAGTGGAGACCAAGGGGGAAAAAAATATGGATGAATAGGAAACTCACAAAGAAATGTGTCAGACAATGGTGGAATTAGGAATTAAGAGACTTTGCTTTACTGCTGATAATATAAGAACATAATGATCTACCTCATCCCTAATGTGCTCCCTTCCTGTAACAACACTGTAAAATCACAACAGTGGAAAAGATTGGGGTTTAATTCTGCCCTCCATCCAGCAGGGGAGGAAAACAGGTGCTGTGCTTTGCAACCCCCATTAGGGCTGGTCCCCTTCTCCTACAGAGCACCTCCTCTTCTCATCCCATTTCTCTTCACCTTCTCCACTCACTGCTGGTGCTTCTGGGGACAGGCAGGATCAGCTGTCCCCTGTCCCTCTGAGGGTCCCCATCCACGGGTTCTCTCCCAAGGTGTCGCTGCTCCTCATCCCAAATCATCTCCATTGCCAAGGATCCAGGTCCTTTGGTTAAAAATTTAAAATTTGAATAGTCTTAAACATCAAATCTTAAAGCAATTACACTGCCCTAAATCTTTATTGGCTTTAAAGATTAACTTCTCATCTCAAACAAGGCAGCTCCACTTGTTTCTGCTCAGCAGGATTACAATTTGAGTATGGAGACAAAGGAATATTGATCATGCCCTATATTGCTAAAAGGAAATTTTTTTACCTCTTTCCTTCATTTTTCTTTCTTTTCTATAGTTCTTCTCCTACAGAGAAGCCAGGGAAGGTGAACTGCTGCAGGAGCTGAGGCTGGAGCTGCCAGATGCTCTGTCACAGAGGCAGGGAGGAATGCAAAACTCAATTTCCAGCAAGTCCCGTTCCCTTTGAAATCAATTAGGCAGCTCCCGAGGCCCTGGGTTAAAAAGAGATGGACAGAGGCAATCAAGGGGAGCAGCACTTGAGTAAAAGAGCAGTAAGAGCACGGAGCAATTCCCTAAAATGCTGCTGATCCATCAGCTAAGAGGCTCTGTGAAGGAAGGCAGGATTTGCACAGCTGGTTTTGTACCACCCCTCCTCCCCAGGGCACGGCTGGGACACGTGGCCAAAGCCACCCCAGGGCCCTGGGACACAGCAGGGGTGGGCTTGGATCCAGCCCCGGGTTAGGGGCCCAGAGCTGTCCATCAGGGACAAGACCTCACTCCCAAAGGGCATTTGGCCCCATCATGGGATGGTTCCACTCCTTGAGGCTCAGCCTCCCCCTGGCACGGCAGGGATCCGGAAAGTGGCACCACAAGGAGCACACGGTGGCATTTGTGTGACCCAGAGGGGCCCAGGCAGGGGGAAAAGCCAACAGAGGACAGGCAGCTCCTCAGGGAAGGATGGTTTGAGGTTTTCCCTCCCCATTTCCTTGCTCAGGAGGGAAGAGCACGCTGCTGGCAGAGCTTGTCCCCACGTTTACCCACATCAAAGCTCTCTCAGAGCTTCTGTCTTCTGAATATCCAAAAGAGGAGAAAATCAGAATCAGCAAACTGAGGAGCAGTTGGAGCTGCACTTGCTCTTAAAGAGGATTGATAAGTCTCCTCCACACCAGTAAATAACCAGAGTTTGCTCCTTGCCCAGAGGTGGGAGCATCCCCTCTCCAAACACCTGCAATAAGACACTTGCAATTACTGCTTTGTCTCCTGGAAACTAGTAAATAATTCAAACAACCCCGCTTTTTTTTTCTTTCCCTTTTGTTTTTCATTTTAATTAATCCACATAGAATTTTTTCCTCCAAACACAATCACAGCAGCCCAGGAACAGCCAGCAGAGGATCTCATTACGCAGCTTCCCAGCCAGATCCTGCAGCCATTATTAATAGAGACTTCACCGAGCGAGGAATTAATAAACCCTGATGGCAAGGGGGAAGGGAAGCACTCTTGGAGCACAGCAGCCTCTCCACCTTGTCCCTGGGATGGCTGGTCAGAGCTGCCAGGGGGCTGCCCTGCTTTAGGGACAGCCACATCCTGCCTCCTGCAGCCGAGTGCCACCATCCTCTGTCAGCGCCGGTGGCCAGAGGAGATGTGGGGTTCAAACCAAGCGAGGGAGTCAGGAAAGCTGGCTCAAAACACACAGGTCACTGCACAGCTTGGTGTGCAGCTGCTGGCAGAGCCCAGGGATGTGTTTTCACAGAGCTGGGCTAATCCTTCCTCCCTCTGCTCACACCAGGAGCAGCGCTGCCTCAGCACCAGGAATTGCTCTCACCTGAGGGTGGCTTCATGGAGTGCAGACACACAGGCCCCTCCAAGTCCCTGCCCTGGGAGGACAGAGCAGGATTGTGCCCCCCAGCACCCCAGTGTGGGGTAAAACCCTGTGTCCAGTTGATTTTGGGGGTTTGGATCCTGCCTCAATGCTCAAACCCCCATGGTCCCTGTGCTCATGAGTGTCTTGTGGTGAGCATCCATCCATCCATCCCTCCATCATCCATCCATCCATCCATGCTGGATCTGCTCTGGTTGACCCCTCAGGAAGAAGAAAACACCTCCTCCTTGGAGAACCCTCTGTTCCAAAGGGGTTTTCCTGACACAGGGCAGTCTGGATGGAACAACACTGGCTGCAGGCATGGACACCAGGGTCACCCTTCCTCTGAGGGATGTTCCTTTAGGAAAATGCCAGCACCACCTGGGGTAACTTGCAGAGGGGCCCAGGCACAGCAGGCTGGCACCACGCCCTCGTTCTGCCCTGCTTTGCCCTGTGTGGATTTTTCTTCCCGTGTCCCCGAGCCCGGGAAGCGCCGTGCTGGCTGTGCCGGCTGCAGGAGGCTGCGATTCCCTTCGGCTCCAGGCTTCTCTGCCTTCATCAGCTGCACTTAGATAAACAGCAGTACATCAATAAGCAGCTCTAATTAGAGGTGTTAATAGCACTGGGAGCTGGGGGAAGGCACATCGAGCAGGAGGGAGAGCAGTTGGCAATCTGAGGAGGAGGGAGAGCTGGGATGCTCAGGACTTTCCCTTCCTGCCTGGGGGGGCTTGGCACGCACCCCACAGTCGGGACAATCAAGCTCCAGCAGCCCCCCTGCAATGCCAGGGAAATATCCCCCATCCTGATTATCTTGAATAATTTATGCAGATGCTGTCATGCATTCATGTTTTATGGAAGTCTTGGAAAGCTGTGGATATTCACAACCACTCGCTCCCTTCTAGAAATCTCCGTCAGCGCGGGGTGCTGGGAGCTGCAGTGGAAATTACACCTCGGGGACCTCAGCTCCCTGTGGCACTGGGGACAGGGCACGGAGCTCATCAGGACAGCCTCATTCCCAGGGCTGGGTTGTGCCCTCCATCCCAGCAGCCATTCCCCAGTACGTCCTGGGGACAGCCATGTCGGGGACAGGGGACACTGGCACAGCAGCACCGCTCTCACCACGACCCCACTCCTGCCCCCACCACCACTCAGCCCCCCCAGCCCTGATTCCCCAAAGCAAGGAGGCTCTGTGGCCCCATGGAGGGGCTTAGGAAGGAGTCAGTTCCCACAGCACCACTCCCTGTGCCCTGCAGCTGCCCCACAGTGACACTGAGCAGGACAAAGGGGCAGGAGCTGCTCCAGGGGTCCCTCTGTCCCCTGATGGGTGGGATACAGACTGGGGCAGAGGGGCCCCCTGGGCTGCCACAGCCTGATGGTGGGCTGGGCATTCCTGCCAGCTCCAGCACTTCCAGTGCTTTCCCAGCAGCTGTCTCCCTGGAAACTGGAAGCAGGAAAGGGCATCACTTCCCTTTGGGAAAGGTGGGTGGACAAGCTGTGCAGCAATTCCTTCCAGGAAGGGGGATGGATGAACGGCTGTGGCTCCTCTGGTGCTCAGCTCCAGGTGTGTCAGGCAGGACCTTTCCTTCCCAGGGATCCTCCAGGCTGCGGAGGGGCAGGAGCCATTCCCACACCTCCCCAGTGCTCCACATCTCCATCTGCTTTGGGGTCAGGAGGATCAGTGCCTGGATTCAAGGCCACATGGGGGGCTGACAGTCACTGCAGGAAAAGCAAAGGACTTTGTGGAGAGCCAACAGAGCAGGAGGACGAAGGAGCAGGTGGTGGATTGGGAAGAGGAGAACAGATGGGAGTACGGGGGAAATCTGAGGAAACCAAGAAGAGGTGCTCAGAGTGTGCTGGAGGAGGATGTGGCCTCAGGGGAGCCTGCCAGGACCCAGCAGAGCAAAAAGTCAATGATATTAAAGCAAAGACACTGGGTATTTTCATTCCCTGCAGCTCCTGCTCCTCAGAGGAGAGCGAGGATGTCTGAAACACAGAAATTAAACCAGAGGCACTTCAGTCTGCTTGTTCAGCCTGTAAAACACTGGGCAGCAGAGCAGGGACATGGCTCAGAGGGGACAGAAAGGACTGGCACGTGTCCCCAGCCAGCCCCTGTGTCACACACCCCACGCTCTGGTTCTGCTGTTTGCTTTCCCTTCGGGGACACCCCAGGGAGCCTTTGCTCAGCTGCCTCTGCCTGCAGCAGCTCCCAGCCCAGGGAAGGAGCAGGCTGTGATCCAAAGGCAGGCAGGAGCCTGGGGGCTCACCCAGAGCCCAGTTTCCTCCAGGAGCTTCATCAAGCTCAGAGCACTGGGGATTTATTAGGAGAGCTACTCCTGGGAGCAGCTGTGAGGCTGCAGAACAGGCATCTGCTGCACCAGGGAGCAGCACAGGGAGATTTGGGGGGCAAAACCTCCCTGTGCTCCCTGGCTTAGCTCTGGGTGTTCAGCACAGGGTCACCCTCAGGACTGCAAAAGAAGCTACAAGCCCTGCTGGCAGCAAGCTGAGAAACAGGAGGTGGGGAGACCACAGCTCAGTTCCAAACCCACAAATGAGCCTCTCTTTTTAATCTTTTCCAGGGAAATGGCTTCTCCAGTTTTTGTCTGGAACAGCCAATCAAACCCAAGGAGTTGCATCCAACTGTGAGGAGAAAAAAGAAATCCAGGTCTATTAAAAATTATGAAAGACACCTTGACAGTGTCCCTTTAATGTAATTAAAAACCTATTTAAAGGCATGCCAAATGTTTACTAATTAAACAAGCGCTTTATTCTGTAGCCATAATGAAAAAAGTAATTGGGATACTTTGAGCAAATCCCAGGTTTTTAAAGAAATAATTACTTTATAGAAAATTAGTTACCAAATTAAACAATTCTTTACCCGCTGTTACTTTGGCTCTGTTTGTCATTTTTGTGCAGTTGAATCCTGAAATTACCTGGGACAGATTTTTATCCTGGATAATGAATATTTCAAAGGACATGGGGGAAAAAGAGGGAAAGTAGGAAATGCTAGCAGGTGCCAAATGTTAATACGGGGCTGGTGGCCAAAGCGTGGCTTGTCTGGCACAGAGTGAAATGTGCTCTCGTGGCTGCACACCCGGTGCTCTGCTGACAGATCTCACCCCAGCACTGCCACCAAGGCAAACCAGGGCCACCAGCTCGGCTACAAACGTGGGCCAGCCCGCTGAGCCCCACTGCTGTGCTGTGCACAGAGTGATCCCATCCCCTGAGGGGACACAGGTGGGGTTTGCCATCCTTGGAGATGTCTAAAATCCAGCTGGAATAGTCTGGGACAGCTGCTGGTGGTGGCCTTGCTCGAGCAGGGGTTGGACAGGCATCTCCCAGAGGTGGTGTCCAGCCCCAGGAGCTGCAGGAGCACAGCACAGCCCTGCCTGCACACCTGGGCTCCACACCCAGGTGCCATCGAGCAGCCAGGTCACACCTTGGTGCCCTCCTTGCAAAGAAGGGTCCCCAGTGTTGTGATTGCTTCTTGAGTGGGGTGATGAATCAGGACTCTTTGAATCCAGTATCAGAAGGCTTATATGATTTATTAAAATGGCTCCATAGTTCAGAAGGTTTTTGGGCTGTAGGTGCCCATGTCTAACAGAGCTAACAGGCTTTCTCCTTCATGGTTAGTACAAGACTCCTGGAATGCTTAGAATTCCAAGATAAGAACTGCTCACCTCATAGGTTAAGAAAGAGAGACAGTTCTCATCTCCTCTGTGGGAGACAGAACAGCCAGGGATTCATGTCCTTGAAACACCACACACAAAGAGATTTGTTTTTACAGAAATCTGCTTAGAAGTGAGCTTTTCCCATGGAAGGAAAAACTCAGCAAGTTTCCATCTAAGAAACTTATAAAATGTCTCTGACAGTGGTGTCCAGCCCAGCCCCTCTGGGGTGCTGTGGTGTCCAGCCCCAGGAGCTGCAGGAGCACAGCACAGCCCTGCCTGCACACCTGGGCTCCACACCCAGGTGCCATCGAGCAGCCAGGTCACACCTTGGTGCCCTCCTTGCAAAGAAGGGTCCCCAGCTTAGATCACAAATTCCTCTGAGGCAGGACTGTCCCCTTGGTGACCACCTACAGAGCTGACACAGCCTGAGGTTTCCCAGATGCTGCCAAGTGTCCAAGCACAGACTGGATGGGGCCCTGCCCAGCCTGCTCTGGTGGAAGTGTCCCTGCCCATGGTGATCCTTAAGGTCCCTTCCAACCCAAATCATTCTGTGATTCAGAGGCAGGGAGAGGAAAACCAAGCACTCCCACCTGTGTCCCTAATACACATCCATCATGGGAGGTTCTTTCTGTCTCCCCCTCCTCCTGCAGACTCTCTCCAACCAACCCTGGCCAAGACAAGGCCCTCATTTCCACACTGGAGCACACAGCACTAAATTTAACGTGGCTCATGAACCCCCCAGCTCCTGTTTTCCAGCCAAGGTGTGCTTGCCTCAGCCTGTCAGCTTTACCTGGCTCTTCCCAGGGCAGTCACAGGCTCTGAGCAGGAGCCCACTAATCTGAGGTGACACCAGGCTGAACCCAGAGAGAGGCAGGGAAGGCACACGGTGACCAAACATCTGTGCAGGAGGCAGCAGGGGCTGGCTCCCAGCTGTGGGGCTGCAGGGGCCTGGGATAGCAGATGGAGAGTCTGATTGCATTTGCTGATAATGGATTAGGAGGCTTTTCTTGGATCTCCACTTTCTCCTGGTTAGCCAGTTCCTTGAGGGGCTCTGCAGGGAGGTGTTACAAGAGATTTATTAACGAGATGAAGTGCAATGCCAGGAAAAGCTGCAAAATGCACTTTCCCTCTCATGTGCACAGGCTGAAAGGCACCCCATGTGAAAGCACTCAGCATCCTTCCTCCTCCAGCAGATCTGCTCCTTCCCTTCCAGCTGCTCTTCCACCAGAGCAATAGCAAAATGCTGCTGTCCTTCCTCAGCCACCCAGCAGCCTCCAAAATGCCCTTAAGCGCCAACAACAGCAAACACAAGTGCCTTAAAAGCAAGGAAAAAGAACCTGTGGGGAGGTGCAGCTTGTCCCCAGCATCCCCAGCACTGTCACAGCCTTTCCCCAGGCCCAAACTCCTCTTGGCTGCTCTTGGCAAGAGGGCACAGGCTGCCAGCTCTTCCCAGGGCTGGGGAAGAGGCAGTGGCTCCAAAGGTGTCTGTGCAAGGGGAAAAGCTGGGTTTATCACCCCCAGGGAGGTGCTGGGGAGCTGGGTCTGACTGGCAGGCCAGCCTTAGGCACAGCTTCTGGAGAGGAGTTGGATGCTCCCCTCTTACCTGACAGCCTCCAAAAAAACCTGAGCTTCCAGCAGCATGGCCTGCTGCCAGCTGTCCTTCAGGGCACAGACACACAAGCCCCTCCTGGGTGCAAGGCAGATTATTTGGGCTGCCTGGAGCCAGGGGTCACATCTGGAAGCACCACCTGGCCCCACCCAGTGTCTCCATCTGCAGCCTGAGGCTGGGCTGTTCCTGCAGGGATCGCTCCCAGCCCAGGGAAGGAACTGAAAAGAGGAACATGGTGCTGCCCAGCAAGCCTGGGTAATCCATTTTTACCTGTTTTCCCTTGACCCTGATCCTCCAAGCACTGAGGCACCTCACGCTGCCCCACACATGGGCTGTTTCAGCAACAATCCCACCCTGCAGGTCAGGAAGCCAAAACCTGTCCTAAGGCACCTAAGGCCAGCAAAGGAGCCAGGATTAGAAATCCAAAGTTCAGCTCATCAGACTGATTCACCTGAATCACACATGGACACAGCCCAAGGTGACACTGCTGAACCTTTGAGACAGAGGTGGCCACAGCTCCCTGTCAAGCAGGAGCTACAGGGAAGGAAAGGTGAGGGGAAAAGAGATAAACTGAAGGAGGAGGCAAACAAGAAGCAAGGAAAATAAAGGAGAGAGAGAGCAAAGCAGGTGAGCACAGGGGTGCAGGAACAGGAGCCTCCTGGTGCATGGTTATGCTTCACTACAAGTGAAATAAATTGGCTTTTTCTGAGAGGAAGGATACAGAGCACACCATGTGTGGAGCCTGACAGCACCTCAGAGCCCATGTTCAAGGAGAGCTGAGAGGTTCACCAAGTGCTAGGGCAGATCAGAGCAGCTGTGCTGCCTCTTAGCAGCTCCCTGAGAATTAACCCCTTGTCTTGTAACCTGATCTCCCTGGGGAGTGGTGTTGGACTGTCTGGTCCCTGAGTGCCACTGCAAAACCCCAGCACAGGTAATCCCCAGGGACAGAGCCCACCAAGCCCTGGATCTCCACCAGCTCATGGGACATCTGCAGCAAATGGGGCTGTGGATGAAGGAGTTACACCAGGCTGCACAGGAGCTCTTCCTGTGTCTGCCAAGGATGACAAATGAATTCAGCAGCTAAGCCACAATTCATCTCAGCTGGCTGAGGGCCTTTGCAGCCCAGATCCAGGCACAGGCACCACTCAGCCTGGCCCATTTCCTGTGCTGATGCTTCACCCCAGACCCCAGCAGGACAGAGCCATTCATTACAGAGGCTGGAATTGTCTTTCCTGTAGATAAGGGGGAGCCAAATGCAGGTCAGGAGCTGTAGGTGCCCAACAGGGGGATGAACTCTGCCAGCAGTGCTGCTAAAGCCAGCCTTGCTGGGATGACACAAGTGCTGTGTGCCCAGCCAAGCCAGCCACGGGTGGAACACAATTCCTCGGGGAGCAGAGATGCTGCCACGCTCAGGATTGAATTGCCAAGAGTAGCCATGAGAAGAGGAGGAGGGAGCAGGGAGAAACCTGCTCTCCCCAGGCTCTCTGGAGCTGCTGATCCCCACCCCCTCAGCTGCAGGTGCTTTGCAGAGGAGGCCAGGAGGTCCCAGAGGCTCCGTGCCCACGGTCAGCAGCAGCCACAGGGACAGGGCCACCATGCAGCTGTGACATCCTCAAGCAGGGCAGGGAGCTGGGAGCTCACCTCCTGCATCCAAGGCCCAGCAGGGCCCCTGTAACTCCCTTGCTCCTGGGCTGGCTGTGCCATCACACTGGGAGGGTCAAAGAGACACAGAGGTCACACACAATAACCCCAGCCAGGCTTCTGATGATTCACTTTAATACAAAAATAGCACAAAGTGCCTCCTGTTCCACCCAGTCTCCTCAGAGGATAATGCTTAAGAGACTAACCTTCCTGAACCAGCAGCATGAAGCTGCAACACCACAAAGAGAGGAATTTTCCAGGATGAGCCTCATCCTCAATGCCCAATCAGACCAGTATCGTGTCCACTGATCCCCTTCCAGCTGGCCATGAACTCCTCACCAAAGCCACAACATCTCCCCATCCTTTCCTGTGTTCTTCTTACACTTTCCCTCTCCAAAAATGTCCTCCACAGCTGGGAGGATTTGCTCCACAATCCAGTCCTTCCCAGCAGAGAGCAGGTCAGCCCCACAGCTCTCCCAGCTCCTCCCTTGGTTTCCCACCCGAGTTGACCCCAAACCCAGGACCTGCCATCTCCAAAACCATCCAGACAGGGCCAGAACCCCTGCTGGCTCTTAGCAAGGAGTTACCCTCACACCCCTGGGTGCTGCATTTGCTGGTTTGCTCCTCACAGGGGCTCCAGCTCCTCTCCCAGCCCAGCAGCAATTCCTGGGCTGTGTCCTGTGCTCACACTTAGTGCCTCAGAGCAAACAACATCACTTTGTTCCTTCCTTCTGCTCTGTGCAAAACACACTAGAGAGGACTCAGTTATAAACCAAACCCATCTTCCATCTCTGCTGTGCCACACCAACAACTTATTAATGAAAATTAGTTATAATTGTTGATGCAGAGGTAACTTCAGGAACTCCACCAGAGCAGCTCATGTTTGGGAGCAGCTGTATCCCACAAAACATCCCGTTCTGGGCACTTCAGGAGGATGCAAGACACCTTTTGCACACACACAGGACAACCTGCCTTCACTCCAGCCTGTTCCTGGTTTCAATTGGCTCACATCCCTCAGCACAAGGTCTAAGAGCCCTTCTGCAATTTCTGTGGTCATCAATTATGACAACTGGGTCTCTATCAGGGTTTTACAAGCTGGCAGGTACAACAGCTAATTAACATTGTGTTCTTGGTCCCCACAACCTCCCAGCTGAGCCACAGCTCTGCCAAAAGACTTGCTGGAGAGAAGGAAGCAGGAGAGAGGAAAAAAAATATAAAGAAAGACAGAAAATCATCTTGGCTCCCAGCCCAAACCTTTCTCTTTTTAAGATGCATTTCAAGAATCTGCTGGCTGGTAACCTCACTGAGTTACAAGGGAGGCTGCTTGTCAAGAGCTGACCTGAGCTGGATTTAATTGGGAGCCAGTTGGAACGAGACCCAAAGGGCACCTTGGGGAGGCTCCGTGGAGGGTGGCAGAGGATGGGAACAGGCTCCACACGAGCAGAGAGCACCCTCTGCAGCCACAGCCAGAGCCTGGACCTGGAGTGGGCTCTGGGTCTGGGCTGTCCAAAGCTCCAAGCAGCTCCCAGGACAGTGGTGCAGACTGCGGATTTGCAAACTGGATTAGCTGGGAGCAAACTCTGAGGCTGCTTGTTGCCTTAGGCACAACCACTGCCTTTCTGCTTCAGAATTCTCCTGTTCTGCAATATTTATTTCCTGCGTGAAGTTGTTTTTTTGGGGGAAGGAATATATTAATAGAGGAAAAACAAATCAAATATTCTCCAGCAGTGCTTTCCAGTAGAAAATATTGACCAGTTTGCACATCTAAGTATTATCAATATCCTAAGCCTTTAATTACACCAGAAACAAAACAAGTGCATTTGAGAGTTTCAGTTAATGACTTAGGAACATTATCATTCTTGCTAAATGTAGCCCTTCAGGAAAATATTGACCACCAAACTGCACTTTCAGCTGTTTAAAACTACCCAGGGCATTCCCACTCCTTTATTCCACAGCCTGAGCACCTGCCACCTTACGGCTTCATCACCAGCTGAAAAGAAGTTTAATTTTTAATGGAGCAACATGACCTTTCTTTCCCCTCCAAATGAAGTGACACATGTTCACACAGAGGAAAACCAAACCACACCACGACCTGCTGAGCTCAAAAGGCAGCAAAGACAGAGAGCTCCTTCTGTGCTCTGCACAGGGCCAGCTCACAGGCTCATCCTCACCGAAAAGCAGAACCCAAGCTTTGCTGATCCCTCAGCGTTGCTACCTATCAACACATCATCATTTCAGAACTCCTGGCTGCCTGAATATGAAAAATAATCCTCTTGTTTTCCTCCTACATATTTTAGCACTCCGCTCTGCTTTCCACCTGGATTGTTACCAACCTCTCCTGACCACATGTTGCTGCAGCCTTTGGCTCCCTCATGGACTGAAATCTTTGGTCCTGCAGTGAATCCAGACCCACACTGGGGTTAGCTGGGGTTGGGAAGCCAAGAAAGACCATGTATATATTTTATTTTCCCCACAGTTCAGACTGGGGTGTGTAAAACTGCCCAGTTTATGCCCTCGGAACCCTTTCACCAGCCCTGTCACCAATGCCAAGCAAAACCTCCCCTGCCTGGTGAAAGAAAAAGCCCATAGTGGGTAAAAAAGGGGTCTGGCTGTCCATGACAGCCCCAGGAATGCATCCATCAGCCTGGAGTTCCATCCACAGCAGACCCAGTGGGTTCCCCAAGCACACCTGGTTACCGAGGCAGGCTGAGCTGCCCAACACCCCAGCAATGGCCCAGGGCACCCAAACAAGCACCTTCACTAACAGCACTACAAGCACAGGATGTCCCTCAGCACAAAGGTGTTTTATCCAGGAAAGAAGAAGTCTTGAGCATGAACTTTTCAGCCTTGAAGCATTTCAAGCCATCCTCCCCTCACAATCCCCGCCACCAGCGGTTTGTTTGTTTGCTGCACAACATCATCAACATTTCTACCAGCTAGCAAACTTAAAATCCAACTGCTTTCTGCATGAAGTAAAGCCCAGTGTGCACAATGCCCTCTCCTTCCCTTGGAGTCATTTTCCCTCCTGTGCTTAAGGAACTGGGAGCGTGGGCAGGCACCCAGGGGTGCTCAGCCCTGTCCCTGCCTGTCCCCACCAAGGGCAGCGCTTCGTGTCTCACTGACACCTCTGAGAATCAGCACAATTAGGCTCTTGTGAAGTGTAATTATTACAATTATTCATAAATGTCATCAAGATGTGCCTGTGATCGCTGCTCTCTTTCACTTTGCAGCAGGGTAAGGGTGGCAGATGAATGCAAGTGCTGGAACACTCATTTTTCAGGCGCACTTTTCATTTCCATTTTTCAGGCTCACTCGTGTCCTATTTTCTCCAGAATTTCCAATTACAGCACAGGTGTCTGTTGAATCCCAGCCCTGCAGGGAGGAAGAGCAGCCACTTCCATGGCTGGCTCACCTACACACAGAGCAAACACTGAGAGGGAAGCACCAGCTGAACATGTTGGGTTTGCATTCCTGTGTCAGGAATGCAGCACAGCAGTCACTTGTACCCTTTGCAGATATTTTATAGGGATAGGTATTAATGGGAAGAAAGGCAGTTTAAGAAGTTTGGCCTACAAATTTTAGATGAGCATTTGGAGAAATTCCACTGAGGGAAAAGGCTGAGCACTCCCTGCTGCCCTCCAGCTGTGCTTTCCTCCATCAGTCACACACTGGGGACAGAGCAGGGACACTCCAGCATCTCCTGATTCTCTCCACTGCCTCTGCTTTCAGCCCCCAACACTCAGCTCAGAGGTATTTCCAACTCGGGAGGAAATACCTCCTCAGCACCATCACTCAGCTCTGGAGCTGTGAAACAAATGCTCTGTCAGTCACAATTTTGTGAGCACAAAACAAATAATGATGAATGGTGGCAAAGCTCCTTTCAACAGCCGATTGCACAGATAATAACCTGTTTGAGTTTAGGTGTTCTAGGGTTTTTTTACACAGATTAATAATCATAAACTCAGCAGGTCAGGCATTACCACAAGATGAGTGGCTCTGACAACAAGCACTGCATTTAGAAAGGATGTTTAATTGAAGCTGATTTCCCTAAGTGACCTTAAATAGCAATTTCCTTTTCATATGACAGAGTGACTAATTTTTTTTTTTTTTTTACATTTAAGGCACAAACCTTCTATTTTTTCCTTCCTTCATGATTAACTTTGAAATGCAAACTCCTGAATGTCCTTTTATCCCAGACTCAAAGGGCTGTGCACAGCAGAAGTTAACCTGCAAGGTTCTTTCCTATTTGTTCACATAAATGATTGTACAGTCAGGTATTGAATACAGATTCTTTCCCTCAGAAATCAGAATGCCAAGGCCATCCAAATATCACACTGGTGAAACCACAGTGGATTTTGGCCAATCTGCAAATTACTGAATCTCGAGGGAAAACTGCAGCAGGCAGAATTCATCTGTACTGGCCTCCTCTTGTTACCCTGAGCATCTTCACCTCTGCAATTGAATTATTTAATGCATTACCCAGCCAAATGAGAGGCAGCAGAGCTGCTCCCTGCTGCTCCCTCCATTCTCCTCATTTGCAGGATGGAGCCTGCACTGAATCCAGACTTTGAGCCTGGACAAAGCCCTCCACAGCCACGTTTAAATTTAGATAATCAGGGCACAAGCACTCCACGATTCTGATTGATTTTCTAGAGTCTTTCAGACAAGACCACTGGAGTTAAAAGAAAAGTAACTGAAATCGTGGGAAAGGATACTGAAAAAGGAAACAAACCCAAAAAAAAAAGCCCCAAACCAACATTTAGACACTTCTCCTCTCAAGAGCAGCATCGGTTGCCCCAAGATGGGCTCTCACACAGGACAAGGGAACAGGCTAAGGCTGAGGCAGCCACTGATTTCCCTGAGCCACTCCACTGCTGTGTGTCTAAACCACAGTGAAGCATTTCCAAAGGACTGCTTAGCCCTAAACCAAACATTTCCATTTCCCTAAGCTGGCTCTTACAGGAGCCATCGGTTCAGACTCTCTCTCCCTCTCCTAAAACAGTGACAAGAGCAACCCCGACAGCTTAACGAGCCTATTAACAAAAACAATATCTGTAATTCGCTTTTATTTGCATGCCTGTGACCATGAAAGGAAGAGTCAGTACACTCACTTGAAATCTGCTGTTTCCATTAGGGATAATCACTGTGTGAGCCTGCTCCCAATTACCACCAATTCCAACCCAAGGACACCTTTTAAAGGTAAAGAAGTTTCCATCATTTAGATTTCTGCACAGTGTCAAAATGTAAATAAAGGAGAAAAGAGAGCTTGGAGGAAGACTCTCAACAGCTGAGATAACCAACTTAACAGAGGCAGTATGAACTAAAGAGAACCCTCAATTTCCAGTGCACAAACTCAATTGATAAAAGCACCCCCTTCATGTACCCACTGAGACTAATTCTCACTTCCACATTTGCTCTTTATTGCATTTTAAGGATGTTTCCCCCACACTTATTGGTGCTTCTCTGTGCTACCAACTCAACCTCTGGAAATAAATGTATCAGGGCACCATTCTGAATTAATCCATGAAAATCATGACAGTGTCAATCTTGCTTTTGAACCAGCATGGTCATTTCAGAGGGGCAAGGTCCCTGTAAAGCAGCAAACTTCCCAGTTCAGCCCCATCTCTAAATTTTCCCATCTTTATTATTTCTGCCTGCATGTTAGATAGGGACCAAGGAAAACATGGTATTAACTGCTGCTGCCATTCAAGTAACATTTGTGGGTCTACAAGGAAAACAGAGGTGTGGATAAAGCCTTCAAACACACATTTCACCAGGAAAATGAATGGTTGTGATTGTAAGGTCATGCCTTGACTAACACACTCGCACAGTTTGGGTCCAAGGTGGGTACTGTGGCTCCTGGCATGATGCTGAGAATTGCATTTCCAATTATACTGACAGCAAACAATTAATGTTTGCTCAAAAATACAGAATTCAGTGCTCTGTTCACACACCTCTCTGTGCATTAATTACTGGCACTTAGGCTGGAGGAATTTAAACTTAAACTTGTAGAATTCCAAGAAGGTCCAGAGGAACTTCTGGTTCTGAACGTGGTCCTGAACTTAGGGCCTTCTAAATTTAAATTATTTTTCCATAAAGTCACAGCAAACCCCACAAGGAAGTTCTCTCTCCAGTATATTTTAAAATGGTCACAAACATTTGAAGAATTTGTCAGCACAAGACTTCTTGTTTTTCATAACTGTACCACAGAAGGGTTTCTGCTAAGATAGGGACCTTGGTTAAGGATTTTTGGGGATTCTGGTTGTTTGGTATTTTTTTAATACCCCTTAAGAGTTTAGCAGTACCTACAGAAAATTATAGATTTTAATTATTTTTTAAAATTCTTTTATAAATAGTTCTCTTCCTTATCTCAACTTGCTAACATAGATTGTACCTAATTAAATTAACACAAAGGAAGTAAAACCACATCATTAATTAGGAAGGAAGTCCACAGTTGTAGAAATTCTCAGTCCATGCATCCATGTGTCAAAATGAAAACCAACTGGCAAGACAAAATACAGATATGTTTATATGAGATTCATTAAAGACTAATTTGTAGCAGCTTATTTGGCACTCAGTTGTCAAGACAAGCAGTTTTCATTTCCTGTTTAGCATTTGTTTGAAAAACTTGAGGATGTGATATGTCAAGATATTAAACTGTAGAAACACCCTAAAAGAATGAGAGGAAAAAAATGAAAGAGGACTTTTTAATAAACCAAAGCAACTTCATCTCTAATTTTGTTTATAAAGATGAAATCTCTAATATAGAACAAACCCAAAGATTAAAAAAAAAAGCCTTTTCTTCAAATCCCTCTTTATTTAACAGTGAGCTCCAAATTTAGATTAACATGAAATTGTTCAAAGGCCACTGGGGTGAAGTGAAGGGGCTGCAGCCTCGTGGTTGGTAAATGCTGATTAACAGATTAGGAGATGGAATCATAAATGGATGTCAGTGTTACTGTTCTTTATATTGCTACACCAGAAATTTCAACCAAATGAGCATCTGTGTACATTGGAGAGGATTTCTCATCTCTTGGCATATTAAAGAAATATGAATAAGTGAAAAGCAATCATATGTCATCAGCAGCCTGAATAACTGAGGCCTCTCTCTTCAGATCAAATGTCAAAAGCAATATTATATGGTTAATAGTAAAAAAGGATGGCTATCCATGATGCAGCTTGGAGAATGTCATGATTTCTTGTAAAACTTGTCACAGAGCAATAATACTTCCCTTTAATGACCCTATAAATAGTTCTGAGCAGCCTTCTAAGATTATCTGATACTGAGTCAGACCAGAACAGAGAAAAAGAAAAAAACTCAAGCATCAGGCTCACAGAGGTGCTGAAAACCCACAAGTCCTTGTTCATTAGTATCCCTCTGAGTTGGTTTCAAAATGCTTTTTGAAACTACATAAACTTAGCACTCTTAATTTCTAATAAAATAGTTCATATAATTTTTATATGGCAAATGAACATCACAGAAGTTCATCATTAAAGGGGTCAATTTAAAAAGCAAGCTCATGAGAGCTATAACCTACTTACAATTAAATGACATTGTTTAAAAAGCACTTACAAGTTACTCATCACCACAAGACCCAAGAATCATTTTTCCCCCAAATACACTGAGGGAAACGAAGAAACTGCTTTAGGAAGAAACTGCTCCTTGTGAACTTTCAAGTCTTTCTGTTCTCATTAATGTGATGGGGAGAACAGGGCCCTGAAAGGTTTGGAGGAAAAAAAATTCAGTAATTCCCTATCTGGAAAAAAAATGCCCTTTATCCCTTTTGGTACTCTGGAGAAAATGCAAATGTGTAGCAACGAGAGAATTTTAATGACTGGCAGCACCCTTTAATCTACACATTTGTAGTGCTCAGTATATAAAAATCATATGCTTCAAATTGCAGGATAAGAGGAGTGGGTAAGAGGCTTTGCAGGGCTGCTGGTCCCATTAATCACATATTGATTGAACACTGAATGCCTTTCCAGGCTGCCAGACAGATTGGAATGGCTCTGGTAACCCCTCACTCAAATGCATGTTCTGCCTCATTCTCTTTTACATCATTCATTAAATCTCCTGGGGATACACACAAGCCTCTCTCTCCTGGTTGTCCTCACAGATTTCTCAGCTTGCTGGATGTTCAGGTGCCCTCTAATCCCCCCATTAGCACCTTGCTGATCTCACAGCAAAAACCTGCCTTGAATTTCAAAATCCCTTTCTCCATCCCTGTGCAAAGATCCCCCTGGGCTGTTTGGCTGTGCACAAGGAGGGCTGTGCTCCAGGGGAGCTGTGACACTGCTCCTGGAGGGCAAAAGTGACACCAAATGTCCCAGGAGGTGCCACCCTCCCTGCCAGGGTTAACCTGGGAGCACCCACACGGTTACAACACACTGACATGTAAAACAGCCTTTTTTAACCTGCCTTTAAAGACAAGACATTAACATTCTGTCGGGGCATAAAAGAAGCTTGGGGAACAGTACTTTTCTAAAAACAGCTCCATGGAGTGTCTAAAAACACCTTCTCAGTGTTCCATGCCTGCTCTCTGCCCACCAGACAAACACAACTGCAAGAACCTCAGAGTTTTATGTAGACAGATGAAGTCAAGGTGAGCTGCAGTCACTGCCTGTTACATCACCCAAAACAGTTCTGCATTAAAATTTAGTTACTATGCCAGTAACGTTGCTTTCCTATTTGATGGAGTAAGATTACAGTTCAATTTTCCCAAAACAGACTGAATAAAACAACTTAGGGCAAGTGTTTCAGGTCATGCAGTAGAATAAACACTGCAATATTATTCTGACAGCTCACATTCTGAGACTATTTATATTCTTACAAGTTGTCTTAGTGCTCCCATCACAGATTTTCATCATTGATGCAAATGCCATTGAACTCAAAAGAACTATTTGGGATTCTGGGAAGGAAGCTGTTGATTATGGTCCTCCATGGATTATGGTCCTTCATAAAGGAAGGTTCAGCATCTTTCCAACACAGTTCAATTATGAGATGCTGAGCCAGAAGCTGTTTTCCACCATCAATATTTCACAGGCCTTGGGATCCCATCCTTAAGATAGCCAAGGGTGATTTCTTCAAATTCCAGTAAAATCTATCATGTCACATTATAACCTGATTGACTTCTTCACCAAAAAAAATTAAAAACAACAAACCCAAAAAAGAAAAAAAATCAAAACAAACAAAAAAACCCCATGGATCTGACAACTTAAGCATATGAAATAGATTAATAAACAAATGGTTGGGAAACAAGGAGCTGAGGGATACAGAATAAGGCAACATTTCCCACAGAAATACTTCCTCACATCTAATTGTTGAAAAATTCAATGCCAAATTGATTTCTCAGCTGTGCAGACACGATCTGCAATATAATCTACCTTATAAAAATATCACTCATTCAATACAGGAATCCAAATGTCTGCAGAACTAGAATATAGGAAAAATAATTTAAGGGACAAAACCCCAGACTAATTCTGTAGTGCATGGTAGAGTGAAATTAGGCAATTACATTCTGAAAGGGACATCTCAGAAGAGAATTGTTCAATACATGGGTCCCTACATTTCCTTCTATTCCCAATACCAGATTTTTAACAACACAACACCACACTCAGATGATCGAAGCAAGGAAAAAAAGCCTTTCAAATGTGGCATTTTTTTTCCCCTCCTGTTTCACATTCAGTTGGACTGAAGGAGCAGCTCAACCTCTGCAGCAACTCGACCTCTTGGACCTTTCCAGAGTGCCCAGAAAGCGTGCCTGTGCTGTTCCTCCTGGCAGAGCAGGGCTGGCACAGGGCTCAGATGCTGCTGTAGTCGGAGCCACGGGCAGCAAGGGCTGCTGCTGCCCCCCACTCCACGGTGAAGAAGGTGATTGTCCCAAAGAAGCCCACCAGCACCATGATCAGGAGCTGCCACTGCAGCAGGAAGTAGTTGCTGTAGAAATAGGCAACTGCAGCACAGATGGACTGAGAGGAAAAACAAAGTGTAAAGATTATCAGTGGAGATTTCCAGGCTGGTGCTGCTACAGAAGGATTATCAAACTGACACAGACACAGTTTAATATGGAGCTCTCAGAATGCTTTTGTAGTAGACAGAGAATCTTAAGGCTTCATTATACCTCAACATATGTCTTGGCATGTCCCACAACAGATTTAGTTTTTACTTGTTATTTAAACAGCGTTCAGCTGTAGAAAATGAACACCAAACTCCAAAGTGTTTGTAGCATTGCAAGCTGGTATTTCAAACTGCTAAAAACACTACCAAAATCTCTGGTATTTCTAATCACTTTGTCTAGAAACAACACAAGAAAGCTTTAAGATCATAGCCCAGGAAACTGTTTCCAGCTTCACAAAACTATTTTACACCAAAATTCAGCATGAAATAATTTGCAGAAACGTTTTTCTCAGCTCATTAAAAAGCCCAACCCAGTACTTCAGTAATATCCCAACAATCCTACTTCCAAAAGGTTGTTAGGCAATACCTGAACAAACTTAAAGATGGCAAAGGCAGGAGCACTGTCCTCTGAATACAGGAATCCCAAAATACTGAGGAGCTGGGTGTTGAAGCAGCTGTCCCCCAGCCCCAGCAGGAAGCTGCAGAGCATGGCCACCTCTTTGCTGAAGGAGAAAGCAATTCCAATTTAAAAGCCATTCATTCAAACAGCTCACACATCTATAAACAGTTTCTGGCAGACTTATTTGGAAACTGAGAATGGAAGAAAGTTATCACACTTTTAATTTCCCTAGAAAAGAACTGGGAATGCCTGACTTGGCAACAGGAGTCATTTCATCAGCTTTAACTTCTTAAATGCCAAGACTTCTGTTACTGTTACCTGCAGTCAATTCTACACTGAATTAGAATCACTGAAATAACTCCTTTTAGTGCTTGGAGCCACAAAACCCACACTGCAGTGACTAAAAGCTGAGGCAAATGGTGAGTTCACAAAATCTGCAGGAATGTTAGAGAAATACCAATTCATTTGGCAGAAAAATACTCCAGCTAAGACCAGTCACCTGCACAGGCACAAATGCTTGGAATTGCAAGTTAGCAGCTGGGTCTGCAAAACTGACAGTACAGGATTTTCACACAAATTGGTAAAAGTACAGCCAAAAAGAAAGTTGTAATGGTGAGATAAGAAAACTTCCTATATTCTTCCCCCAAACACTGAGTGCTGTAAGGGATAAGCTGCAGTCACACCAAGTGGAATTTGACAATAAGCACTGGAAGACTTTGGAAACCAGTGGAACATGGCAAGGCTGGTGCTCCCTGATCCAAAACTGAGCCCAAGACTGTTTTAAAATACACTGAATTCTTAACACCTACTACAATAGATGCTGGTCTTGCTATTGTGCTACATGTCAGAAACATCAGTTGTCAAGTGACACAACTGCTATTATTCATCCCCAGGCTTTTTATTCTTATGCCATTCAAGTTCCTAAATTGGGTGCACACTGGTGGAATATCTACCTTTAATAAAAACAGAATTCCTGAAAGCTTTTTCCAGGGACTTAGTCACCAAACAGAAAAAAACCTCAAGAAATTTTCTGTAGAGAAACGAGCTGTTTGTGCACATCCTGAGTTACAGCAGCCAAAGGCAAAAAATCCCACATACCTTGGAATCATATAAGCAACTTGATCTGTTCCTTCCATAGGAGCAATGGGGGCATCATTTGGCATGTTGAAAAATATTAAATAAAAGGCTATGAAGTGGACAAGGATGCCCAGCATCACCACTGGGTTCCTGCCAGAGCGACTCTTCTTGCTCAGCAAGCCAAAGATTCCTCCCCCTGCAGGAGCAGAAAAGAGGAGAGAATTGAATCAGAGGGGAAGATTTAAATACTGACAGTTTAAATTATAAATTTAAACACTGGATAACGAAGACTGACTGACATGCAAACAGCCCCAAGGAGTTTGCCAGGGAAATGGGGCAGGAGATTGATCACATGGCTGCTGATGAATATATTTCACCTTTTGGCAAGTATTTAACCAGCAGCCTGTTTCCTTCAGTATTGCAACATGACTAAGTGAAAATGGATAGCCTTGTGCTCAGCTCTTAATTGAAAAACATGCAATTCAATGGATCTGAGCTGCTAATGAACAGTGGTTTTTTGTTAAACACCTCAGTACTTGAGTCTACAGAAAAAAAGAAATATTTACTTAATGAATATTACCTGTATCCAAATTTATTCAAATATCACATCTCATTTAACACAAGCAAACATTTTAAAGAATGAAATCCTTAGTGTAAGCATTTATTTAAAAATTTTAAAATTATATCACTCAAGACATAATAAAAATGCAAACATAATACTATTTCAAAATAGCATTTAAAATAGCAAAATGGTGCCAATTCTCTAATAACACTGCAGCCCAGTGTTTCTCACTTTTGAACTCTGTGTATTCCTCCACATGAATCCAAAGAGAATGCAGAATATTAGAATTGGTCTACATCCACCTTACACAGTGTAAGGTATAATTCACAGTGCAGTAAGGAGCCACAGTGCCAATTATACTGCTACTATTGCATTTTGTGTTCACATAATTACTGCTGGAAGCTCAAAACACACTATCGAGTTAAACACAAAAAAAACCAAACATTTTGAATAACTACATCACCCTAATCCTTTTTGTTGTCAAAAGGTAGCAAATTTAGACTCACCCAAGATTTCTCCAACACCAATAAAAATACCAGAGAGACCAATGAGGCTTTTCTCTTCACTGCCAAACCTATTCACAGCACCAATGCACGTTCCATACACTCCAGAAAAGAATGTTAACACCAAACCTTGGAAGGAAACCAAACAGAACTGAGAGCTGCACTCTCATAAAAGTCATGAAAAAGTCTTAATGTCTAAAGGCTGTTTTCCCCTCAGGTATCTTTCAAATCATGTATTTAAATGAAATGTGGGTAATAAAAGCAAAGAGGGAATTTTAAACTATTTAATTGTTATATTCTTCTATACCAGTTCCCAAAAACCACATTAGGAAAGTGTCACTAATTGGTGTCACAGGCACTCAGGTTCAGTGCTGCTACTCTTGACCCAACACCTATGCACAGTTTATATTTCTACTTCTCAAGAACTTTGGAATTTTATCAAATAAAAAATGCCATGTGAAATAACACAAAGTAACTGAAGAAATAAGGCACAATTTCATTTAAGGATTTTCCCCCTTTCAAGTTATGGCATTCCTAAAAGTCCCTTCAGCCCCAAATACCACCAAGGAGCTAAGAATCCTAAAATGAACTTTTTTCATACATACATAATGAATTACATTTGAGAAAGAACAACTGCTATTTGCTTTAAATCCTCTTTCTTTCTTTCTTTCTTTCTATTGCCATTAGTGTGAGGAAAGGTGACACCACTGACCCAGCTAAATGACCACAAGCAACCATTAGTATAAAAATACCAACTCAATAAAGAAGTGTATTTAAAACAATGCAAAATGTTATTCCTAAACAGAGAAAAACAGCTTAAAATAAAACTTTCTAATTTATATCCTTTGCTTTTTGGCTACAGCCAAACCCTGGTAGAGCCCACCCTGCCCTGCCTGGATGAACTGCATGGCTTCAAAAAGAGGGGTGCACTTGGAGCATCTTAACCTGACCAGTAATTTTGGAATAAAAGCCCTTGTTGGCCATAGGAAATTTTCTGTTTTCCTACAGAAAGCAGCAACACCAACCCAGCTCCAGAAGATGGCAGCAGATATTTTTTCCACAGTCTGGACTGATTTATTTTTATGCCACCTGTAACCCCAAATTTCAGGACATTCAGGCAAAACCTGACTGACTCCCTTCCCTTGTTATCTTGCTCCCCATTCCCATCCCCAGAGGAATTCATGTGAGTTAATCTGGGTTAACACAACACTGGAGATGCTGTGAAGTAATTTGTAACTCAGATTAGTGGCTGGAGCAACCCAACCCCAGAGCTACTCCTGCTATTTCTCTACCAGGAGCTGCTGTAAACTGCAATGTTTATATTTTGTTACATCTCAGTTGTTCTTTTCACACAACAATAATTCTTCCTAATGGTGACTCAGAGCTTAGGTTCTGAAAGTGCATCTATTTTATAGAAAAAACCTAATTTGATCATGAACAAAGCTACATCTAAAGCCAAATAAGGAGCAAGAAACCCCCCAAAAAACAACTCAAGGATTTTATAGGGTTTTTGTGATGGAAGAATATGGCAAAAATACACTTTTATTTTGCAACTCATATATTGGTTCAAGGATGGCAGATCAAGTTTAACTAAAAGTTGCTAAAAAGAGTGAGAACTCTTGCCACAGCAAATTCTGTTGATAAAAACAGTTGAAAATTACGAAGCTGGTTCTCAATAGGACCAAGACTAAAACGAAGAGCATCAGGAATCACCCATGCCTTAATGAAGGTGTTATGTACAAACATTCCTTTAATTCAAATGCAATACAACTGCATTAAACAATCTCCAAACTATTGATAGTGCAATCCCAAATCCCACAAAAGCCAGCTCTGCAAATTTTGCCTCTCACTTTAGGACCCAGAATTTGACTGAACCAGCACCTGCAGATTTGGATGCACCCCTCCTCCTGTACAGAAACATTCCCCAGGACACAAAAACGTCATGAGTAACCCAAAATTAATTAAAATATCCAAATAATGTTTGCAGATATACAGGTTGAAATTCCAAACAATGCCCTGCCACTGCTCCACGGTGAAACTCTGCTGGCTTCATACCTGTGTAGGCTGTGGTAACACTGAGAAGCAGCATCTCTTTGGTGAAGCTCAGTGTAATAGATTTCTCTGTAAGGAAATAATAAAGAAAATTAATAAAACTTCTGAGAATACTACTAAGATAATCTACACTTATTTTTGCTCTTTGCTTAAAGCAAAAATTGGTTATTATACAAACTGCATATTAAAGTTTTATTTACTATTTATTACAACAGAATACTAAATAAACTAACCCCAACCTGCCATCTATCAGAAATGTGCCATCCAAAAATTATATTTTGTAAGAAATGCAGCCAGGGAAATATTAAAGAGGAGATACACGGTTTTCAATTATCAGACAATTTTCTGCTCTCCCTATTTTTGTACTCTCAGTTCATGGCAACCATCTCCTGAAAGAATAAATAGATTTTCAGTGAAGATCTCCACATCCTCACAACAAACTTAACAGTCTCGGGCAGAACACACCAAGCTTCAAAGGGAACTGCAGATACTTCAGTTCTAAATTGTTAACTGGTATCAACTGGTGACAAAATCAAACAACCCATGCCTTCTTTTTATCTTCATCTGTTTGTTGATTTTTATTTTTCAGTCTCACTGCCTTCCCCAAGCAGTAACCTGCTCCTTTTGTGCTCATCTCTGCAAGGATGCTGCTGTAAAGCAGTTTGGATCTGAAATCACATCACAGGAGGAACACTCCAAGTCTCTCCTGGACTACTCAGGTACGTGATTGAAGTGGTTTGTACATGATCACCTCATCAGCACAAACACAGAGAGCTGGCAAGGAGATGCCAGGTTTTGCTGAAGCAACTCTTATGTGAAATTGTACTTACTGAAGGCAGCCACTGCTCTCATCATTTTGTTTCGTGCAGACCTGGGTAAACAAATTACTTGGTCAAAATGGAACAGAATAACCACACTTTATTGCTGTGCTGGAAGGTATCTTAATTTTTCAAGCCTTCTGTACATTTTCTAGCCCTGCACTATATACTGGAATATGCCACTGTATTTCTAAAAGTTTTTGAGATCTGAAGTAACCACAAAATCTATTTGCTACCTGCACTAGTGAATGCTTGCTTAACACAATCTTTCTTTTGAACATTTTTAGCTTTCAACATTTTTTCCACAGGCATGCTCACTGATGCTTTTCTAACATTTTCATTGTTCTTTAAATAAAGCAAAAATATTTAAGCTGATGCCTCAGGCAAAACTGCACTGAATCTGTGTAACTGTGCATTTCTAATGTATTTATCAGGGCAGCATGTATATTTAGAGAAGACAGGAAAAACATGTTCTAGTTTGTAAAACAGCCTGTAAAAAAGGAGTATTTTCTGTTTATTCCAGCCTTTGAAATGGGCTGATGAGGGCCAGATAAAACACAGAAGTGTTTCATAATAATAATCAGTGGAGAAGAGGTGAAGGGTATCTTTTGCAAGGCGCTTGCTTATCAAAGGAAAAACTTCACGAGCAGTACTGAACTTCACCCTTGAGAATATGCCATATCAAGAACATTATTTCTCATATATTCTCATTGTTAAAACACAGACACTTCTCTGTTAAATCTGTGAATGGTCCAGGTTGTTGATAACATTCATGTTTCCAGCACAGAGGGGAAGTGAATGCGCAATGTTCCTCTGAGGAGCAGGAGCACAAACGAGGAGATGTGACAATATGTTATTGCCATCAACACTTACGAGCTCTCCCCCAGGATTTCATTAGTGGAATCATCATCCCCTGGAGCTTTTGTGTCCTCTTGCCTCCTAATCAGAAAGAACAGAACTGTGCCCACAAGACTGATAACAGTCAGAGCAATGAAGACAGTTCTGCGATCGCTCTCTGTGGAAAAACAAACAAGAGCCATAACCAGATGTGCAGAAGAGATTCAAACCAATCCAGCTACCTTCAAACAACTAACACAGACATGCTACACTGTTTAACACACACTAATTGTCTAGCTTACCTTCCACATAGAGCTGCTGGCAAACTCCTGTCTCAGTTTTATGGTGCCAATAAAATATCGGCAAATTAAAGAAGTCCCTCGCATTCTCTGCCATGCAAATGCTATGACCAAGGAGCAGCCAATTAAAGGAAGTGCATAAATCATTAGCAGAAGAAAGTACATCTTTGAAGACTTATATAATTCAGAGTGGACATAAACTGCCCCAAACCCCTTTAGATTTCCAAGAGAATCTCGTGACCAGCATCAGAACCATGAGCACCATGGCATCATAAACTGCAGGCTGGGAAACTACAAAGGCATTAAAACCACCAAAACATCAGCAACTGCCACAGCAGCTGGAGGGGGCAACTCTGCTAAACAAGTTAGTTACTGCAGCAAAGCACAGTCACATCTAATGCAAAAGCCACTCCCACTAAGCAGCATTAAGGAGGGAAAAAAGCCAATAACAGCAAACAGTTGTGACTGAACTAATGCATGACCCTGAAGATATTACCTATGCTTGTATTTACTTCCCCCTTAGCTCAACAGCAAATGCAAACTTGTCCTAAAAATAACTTGTGTATGATCACAGATCCAAAAAGAGAAGCTGTGCTTCACAGCTTAAAATGCCTGTGCTATTTTTATATAGGTAGTAAAATAAGATTTGATTTTCAAATGCTGTTTGATTTTTAAATGCCATTAGGGTTTGATATAAAATTTTCTAATAAAGAGGAATCTCAAGACATTTAAGATGAAGGGAAATATAACAGCAGAACTGCCTCACAGTTAATTGCTCTATTCTGTAGCTAGCAGAGCAGTGAAGTTTGGAATGCACAGAATTTGAGACCTCCCCCCAGGTACAAAGTGTTTCCAATATTTCCAATAACACTTAAATCTTTGTATTACAGGTGAGAGAATGCAGAAAATTACCTTTAAATTTAGCTATTTTGTCACTACCAAACCTGTACCTGTGGAGAACCTGAAGAGATGGAGCTAACAGAAACAAGAAGTGAACTGTTGTTTCTGTTTGTTATTTCTGAAGCCTGATAATTATCGTTTAAAAGTCAACATCTTATTCCTGATTGACTAGAGCAGCATTAAATCATCTGTTAAAGGTTAAAAGAATTGACAGTTCTAGTAGATATTCAACATTAGGACTAAATAAGAAAAATTATCAGTAATTATAGAACAGGAAAGTCAAACTTACCTGTTTACAGAGCACTGACTTCCCAGCAGCGCTCATTTTTGGTTATTAAAATCTCTTTTCATCACTTTTCTTAGTGAATTCTCCCCCCCCACACTTTGCCTGGCTTAAACAGTTGACAGAAATCTTTGGTTTAAAAACCAAATCTCAACACTGTCTAGCTCAAGAACGTGAATAAAGTCTACTCTTCTCCAGTTCCTGCTCTTTGCCAGTCAAGCACAACATCAAATGGGAAAAAATACAGCATTAATTACAATCTCATCAGGTAGTTCATCTCATAAACTATACCAAGAAAGGATAGAGTTCTTTCTCCACTCTCCCAGCAGTGCTGCCTCATCTCAGCCTCTGCCTCCTACACTGCTTTGTGCCAGCACAATTAATGCAGACAAGAAGGAAACTGGGATGGTTTTCCTTTATTTCATGGCTTTATCAATCTCCAATATTATTTAGAAGAACACTCCACACCAGGAGCTTATTCTGGAATAAGACTGTGTGTTTAATATTACACATACAGCCAGAACACCTTCCCCCTAAAAAGGTGTGTTTTGGCACAAATTGTCTGCACAGGGAAAATCCCAGAGTAGCTATTGTGGAAAATCTCCAAGAAGATATTATCTACAATAAATTGGAGGGGAAAAAAATTCTGCTTTTCTATAAGCTTCCTGCCACTTTGGAGTTCATTATTTCATCTGTTAATTCATGCTACTATATTTAAAGGTTAGCCATATAAACAAGCAGTACCCACCTGATATGTGAGTTTTTCCTTGCCAAGCAAAGTATATATACATATTTCCAAAAATCAAGCTGCAAACAAAAAGAACAAAGATCAAAAATACATTATATGAAAAAATTAGGGTTGTAGAATAAATTGGAGGGGATTTTATAAAAAAAATAAAACAAAACAAAACAAAACAAAAAAACAAGGCTGTGCAATCATGAAAGAAATAAAGACATGAGTCACTCTCCATGTCAACTGCTTCTATATAAAACTCAAATTTGAGGATTCTGCCCCAAAATGCTGGCTATTCATTTTCATCAATCAAGACACAAGGTGGTGGCAAAAATGATGAAATCTGCATCTAAGTTGCTTCTAATTTTGGAAGGGTATAGGTTAGAAAGCTGACATAGTTCTGGAGGTGATTTTGTAACTTCCTTTGCAGGGTCATGTGTCTTGTCTGAAGTATTGCTTCAGCTCAATGAAATTCTGTGTCCCTAACTACCATTTCCCAAAATACAGTGATTCTGAATGAATGATTTAAAACAATTTTGGGGCCAATTTTCCTCTTATTGACCCATGTATTTTACTCACTGTAAAACACACAATCAGCTAGGTTTGTGGAAATTGTTAGGTTTGTGGAAATTGCTACTCTGATAACATACTGAGGGGTTAATTCTGGAACTGAAAACTTTAGAAACACAAGCAGGCCCCTGGTTCAGGCTGATGTTCTCCCAGCCCAGGATCCCATCCCCACAGCAGCATTAGCAATGCAGGCTCAGCACCCTAAACATTTCTGCAAATCATTCCCCTGGTTATCTCCCAGATATATATTCTGGGAGAATATTCAGAAGAATATTAGAGGTGCATTAGAGGTGGTAAAAGGATCTCTGTTCAGGAACCATGTGTGCTCCTGTCTCCCATGAATTTGTTTAATTCCTTTTCAATCCTGCTCACACCATCCAACTCTACACACTGCCAAGGCTGCAGGCTCCAAAATTTTAATCCCCACTGCACAAAGCACTTTATCTGTTTCAAACCAGTCCTCCTTACTCTCACCCAGTGACCCCATCTCCAGCACAGCAGCATTTGGTGAGGAGCAGTTCTACACTCAGCTCCCCTCATTGTGGTATAATCCTCCTCAGCTGCTGTTCCTCCACACCAAAGAGTCCCAACCCTTTCAGTCTCTCCTCAAGCCATCAGCTCTATCTTCTTGTGTAATTTCATTATTTTTCTCTATATTTTAACTGCATTAAACTCTCATGAGAGGCATTAACTATCTCTGCACAAAACACTTAATGGCCACAACACAGCATTCACTGCCTTGTTCTCACTGCCCTCCTTGATGCTGAGCCTTTTGTTGATTTTTTTAGTCAAGCAGCACTCAAAGTTTAATATCAAAGAGCCATCAAAAACAAGATTTCTTCTCTGGCTTCTGACTGCCAGGTCCAACTTCAGTATCTTCACCTTGGCAGTGAGAACCAGCTTCTCCCTCAACAAAGGACATAAATTGGAGCAGCCCTCCACAACCAACAAGATTGCTGTCACATCCCTTAAATGCTCCCCTAACAGAAATGTATGTTTTTAGCAGCTCAAGAGCTGAGATTCCAACACTCAGCTTTCTTTCATTCCCTGTTCTGTAATGCACAACATCAATAAAAACATTGCTTCCATCTCTCCTTCCCACTGACTGCAAGGTCCCAGGAGAGTCATTTTCGATGCAATCTCCAACTTATAAAAAGATGTAAAAAGCAGAATGTGTACACAACCAAAAAAAAAAAATCAACAAATAAAGCTTACCTGAACTGCAGGAGTGCCCAAAATATTCCACTGTTCCTTCCAATGGTGTTTTCATCAGAATTTTCAGTCAAGCAATTTCCCTGGGCTGTCCAGAGGACTGAAACAGACAGATTATATTGCTCAAGAAATAAAAATATTTTAAAAAAACATTCAAATCTCATAAGAAACAGTCAGCAGAGTAAGAACAGTGCTTACCAGCAGCTGCAATGCCAATAAGCACAGAGGCAGTGTAGAAAGCCCACGTAGCTGGTTGGATAAAGACTGCAATGTACAGGCTAGAAAAGAACAAATCAGTTAATGGAATACTGACTTAAAGTGGACAATGCTCTTTAACAATCAGATACCTCACTTAGGTGCTCCTAAATCAGCTACTCTCTCCTAAGGGATGTTGAAAAACAGGTTGTATGTGAAAAATCTTTTTACCCTTCTAAGCACATAGAATTTTCTTTATATAGTTATTATTCTGAGACCATAACCTCAATTCCACAGTCAGCAAAGTCTGGAAATGCTGGGGAAAAAAAAAAGTGCTGTTTCCAGTAGCCTGAATACTCTGCATTTACACACCTGCAGTATCTCTGTGAGAGGCTTTTCTTAGCCAGTACAACTTCATGTATGGCATCTAGGAGCCATAGATGTGAAATAAATTAAAGAAGTATTTCCAAGAAAGCAGGCAAAACCTCAAAATTAATACTTACCTATAAAACACACCACTAACAACCATGGAGAATTGAGGGCCCACTATTGCAACCAGTGAAGGTGATATAAGATTTGATGCAGACAATACTCCATAAATAATGGACATGCTACAAAAATAAAAAAACAAATATGATTAAATACTTAAAATAAAATATAGGCTATCACTGCACTGAGTGAAGACTGATCAGCGGATTTCAAAATATCCAGTTAAGTACATAAATAACTTAACAGCAAAGCTTTGATGGTCAAACATTTCCCTAATTTCTTCTGTTCCCTTCACCCATGGCACTCCAGGTGGGAATACAGGAGTGTAAAATATTCCCTGGATTGCAGAGTAGAGTCCCAAACTACTGCAGGCAATGACATCTTGCAATTTACAGCATGCATTTGTCAAACTGCCTGAACAGCAGTTATTGTATTTTGTACCCTGTACATCTAGAGGAGAATGTTCTAGAACCTCATTTATCTGTCAGTGAGGTTTTCATCTTCTGCCAAATACACCACAGAAATTTGACAGGCATATTTTGTGCCAGTGGCATTTTTAGTTTAAATTAAGACAGTAAACCCTTCAAAGGAGCAATGAGGTTTTCCTACATGCCAGATGAATTTGGCATGCAAAAGGTGCCTGATCATGCCTGACGAGTTTGACTGTGCCAGTGCAAGCAAGAGAATGGCTTTTTGTGGCTTTGCTTGTCTTTCTGACTGCTCCTTTCACATTTATTTCCTGAGAGCTGATCTACACCACCTGTCCTACACAAACACAGTGGACAAAAGCAAACAACCAAGGCCTGAGTTTGCAGTTTTATTTATTTTTACACTTCCATTTTCTTCGCCTCCTAATGGAAGGTAAAATGCTGAGAATGTGATGACAGTGGTTTTCCTCCCTACAAAGAAAACATGCAAACCAGATATGTAGTTCAACTGGAAATAATTCAGAGCAGAACTGTGAGAAGCCTATTTTAAACTGCTTTAAGTGTGTCAATAAATTGTGAAGTCAGCAGAACACTGAATCTCTTGAGAGTGTCTCTCGACTGGATGAAACTGTAACTAAGTTCACCCTGTTCACCCTACAAGGAGCAAAGTAAGAAGAAAATCTGTGTAATTACCTCGTGTAGCCACTGCCATGAAAGTCTGTGTTGTTTAAATTCATGATAACAGTTTGCTGTGAGGAGAAGATCATATATTGTAATATGTTAGAATCTATCTTGTATTTTGAGAACACCTGCATCAGTTTGAAGTCAGTATAAAACATTAGAATTATTCATTAATAGACACTACAAAGTACTTCAAAGAATTTGAAATGTTAATTACAACTCACACCACCTCCACAACAAAGATTCAGGAAATACTTGGCAAGGAAACATCTATATTTGAAGAAGAAATTAGTACTTTATTATTAAATTATAATTTCATAAGAGAACTAAAATACTTCACAAAACTTTTGTTTCACTTAAGACCTCTCTTATGTAGATAGGTATGACTGTCTTAATTTTAAAAGTGGGGGAAAAAGGAGAAGTTTCAGAATTATCTTGACCTAACTATGAATCTCTGATAAGAGTTTCCATTTTTTTCAGCTTCCCGTTATTTTCCTGTTCCTATTTTTCACCTTGAATCAGCTTTAGTGATCATGAGATCATGTAGTTAGTTGGAGTGGCAGGCAGATCTGATTGAAAGTCACTTGTAAAGACTCTTATGACAATGAATTACATGATTTTATGATCACAAAGTCCAATTCAGTGAGGTGCTGAATTCACTGCAGAATTTCTGAGATGGTTGGGCTGCACTTGAGAGCTCACAGAAAGTATCACACTGCACTAGAACTTTCACAAACTACCCCAAGAAGTTATTTCTGTAATGCAGTGAAGGACATTTATCTCTCTGAACCCAGCAAGGATCCCTCTTGCATGCAGGAAAAGAGCTGTACGACCTGTGGGCTCAAGAGGGATGTTGAAATCTGACTGCCCTGCAGGAACAGAACTAATAACACTGAAAGCAGTCAGGAAGTTAAAGGGCTAAACCTGGCAGTAGCAGGAGTCTAAAAATGTAGATAGTAACAGTAAATTTGGATTGTGCTGTGCTCAATTTTTGCTCTGCAAAAAGATACTAAATAGCAGCAAATGACTCCTTCAGCTGGAAGGTGACTTGGCAGTTTAGCAATGGTAGAAATCTATTTGTCAGGTGCTACCCTCATACTCCTCCTCAATATCTAGATTATGAAAATCTAGTTAATAATAGCACGGTTAATAATAACTCAGGCAAATACTTTGAAAGGGACTATACAGAATATAGAATATGCAAGGTTTAATGTAATTCAATTGTCCAACATCACAAGTGTCAAAGCAGACAATATGTTAAAGCTCAAACCTTTTATAAGATTATTTTTCTACTTTCTAAGCAATCAGGCTCAGTTTTAAATGTAGCTGTGCTATCTTAAAGAAATAACCTGCTGAATTATTTAGTTAAAAACATTAATCTACTTAAAACTGAACCAAAAGAAGATAAATGTCAAAGTATCTTGCACATTAGGAAATCCCAAATAAAGCAACATTAGAGTACACAAAAGACAAGCCAGGAGAAATAACTGAGATACAAATGTGGCACGTTTTGAAAGTCACACCTACCGCGATATTTCCACAGGATTGGAAAGCAGTGAATATAAACATAAATGAGACTCCCAAAATAATGATGTTAAAAAGCTTTTTTCCTTCCGGAGACATTTTGTGTATTCTTCCCAAGTCCTCAGCTTCAGTCTGGAAAAGCTCCTTTTTCTTTTAAAAGTTTCCTCTTAAGCTCTGTTTAAAAAAAAAAAGCAAAAAGAATAAAAGAAAGCAAGCTTCAAAAATAACGATTACTTAGGGCTAATTATTCGCTGCTAGAATATATCAATTAATCAAGAGTGCAGGTAACCCTTTTAAATAATGTGCAACAAAATCGGTAACTTGAAAAAAAAAAAAAGGTGAAGCCCAAGATTCCCTCTACCTGTTCCCATGAAGTTACCAGGGCTGGCTGCATTTGTTATTTCATGACATCCCTTCCTGCCAAAGCAGCAGCTTTCCCAATATCGAGCAGCTTAAGCGGCTCAGCTTCTGGTCATTGTCGAAATCAGAATTGTGGTCCCGGCCTCTCAATCAGCTGACGAAGGAAAGATGAGCCACTCGCACATTTCCATGCACTGCACAGGAAATAAGGAACAGTTCAGCGTCTGGATCAGCTGACCCAGTCCTGAAAGCCCTTGTGCACTGTGGGAAATGCAGTTTTATCAAAGCAACCTTTTCCTATTTAAAGCGGTGAAAATCGCCCAGTCTTTAAAATAAAGTTATTTGTACCAATTTTTGAGAATTGTAATTTCTAGCCACTAAATAACACCTGGCAAAAAAAAACAAAACAAAACAAAACAAACCCTTATGTATATATAAAATATAAGATATATATATTATTTATATGTATTTTATATATATATATGTTTCTATACGTATATATGTGTATATATATACATACACAAAAAAAACCCCTCACAAACCAAACCAAAAAATAAAAACCCCACACAACTACAGAATCATGGAATCACAGAATGGTTTCAACTGAAAGGGGCCTTAAAGCTCATCTCATCCCACCCCTGCCGTGGCCAGGGACACCTTCCACTGGAGCAGGTTGCTCCAAGCCCCCTCCAACCTGGCCTTGAACACCTCCAGGGCTGGAAGTGATACCATTAATCCTTTACTTCACAGTATTTCTAAATAATAAATTTAAGATCACGTCATCTTCGAGTCATGAAGATCTCTGTTATAATATCAGCAAAACTGAGAGAGGATCAGACATTGACCAAATGGCCGCTTTTTCCTGTCACCATCCTTTGTTCTGTTGGGCCTCTGGGATTGGAGAATTCAGCTAAATCAGTTCTACTTTAATGCTGGCCAAAAGGGCAGAGAAGGAAATGCAGAATTGATTGAAGTAAATGACAAATCACCACATTTTACCTCTGCTTTCTGCAGTAAGGGGTTTAAAGAAACAGAGGTCTCAAAGGGAGGAAAGGATATTAGCCCAGGAGTTAGAAGGGCTCGTTGAGAGAGTTTAAACTAGATCTGAAGTGGGATAAGGTTTGCTTGGTGAACCTGATCACCTTCTATGATGAAACAACTGCATGGATGGATGAGAGGAGGGCAGTGGGTATTGTCCATCTTGACTCCAGCAAGGTTTTCCACACTGTGTTTCACAACACTCTCCTGGGGAAACTCAGGATGTGCGGGTGGGACGAGTGGGCAGTGAGGTGATTGAGAACTGGCTGAATGGAAAATCTCACTCATAATCAGTGGCACTGGGTCTGTTTGGGTGCCTCTCACTGGTGCCCCCGAGGGTTGTTTAACCCTTTTATCAATGACTTTGATGAGGGGTCGATGCCTTCTCAGCAAGTT
>VWZP01001103.1:210096-227614 GCA_013396995.1 Dicaeum eximium | reverse complement strand
AATAATCCCTTCTGGCATATGTAAATTGGAGAGCAGTTGCACAAACCCAGCTCTGGCCCTCAGGTGACTGAGCTGTTCCCATGCCTCTCTCTCCATGCCATGGTTTTTTCCTTTCAGCTACCTGGTTGATGCAGAGCTCTGGCTGGCGATGGAGTTCATGGACGGCGGCACGTTGTTGGATGTGCTCAGGGCAGTGTTCCTGGAGGAAGGACAGATAGGCGCTGTCTGTCGGGAGGTGAGGGATCCATCGTGCTTGTGCTTCCCCTGGCCTGCCCACGATGGTCCTTGTCACCTGCTGGCTAAGAACAGCAGAGATTTCTTGCTGACGGCTTTCGTTTGGTGCTGCCGTCACAGCAGAGAGGAGAAGAAAGAGCATGTGAAGGGAACTGCCTGCTGCTGTCCCCGCACTCCTTAGCCTCGGTTCTTGCGCTCTTCCATCCTGTCTGTCCTCTGTTGCTTGTGCTAACTCATTTGCTTGGTTTCCTCCCTTTGCTCTTCTCACCTTTGCCTCTCAGCGTTTGCCTGGAGCCTGTCTGTCTTTCCTGCTTTTCTTGCTGCTCTAAGCCAGCATGCTGGTGGCAGAATTTCAAGCTAAGGGTAAAGGAGATGTCCTCAGCTTCAAAGGATAGCATTGCAGCCCAGAGGCATTGGATTCTGGAACAGGTCTAACGTGCTCTATCCTTTGCTGCCACAAGGCTACCAAGAACATCTTTGCCATGCAGCTTGCCAGCCAAAAATCACGCTCTCCCTACCTAAGGGAGGAGGGATTTTTGGAAGCTGGGATGCCATTGCTTTAAAATATAGAAAACACTTTGAAGAGGGTTGAAGCAGCAAGCTCTTCCTCTTGACAGCACTACGGTGCTGCACCCTCACTCACAATTCCCTGAGAAACCTGTCAAACTTGTCAAATCCTTTGCTTTCTTGTGGAATGAAATCAGATCCTGAACTTGAACTTTCCCTCCCTCCTTTCCCTCTCAGTGCCTGCAAGGACTGCATTTCCTTCATTCCCGCTAAGTCATCCACAGAGACGTCAAAAGCGGCGACGCTCTTGTGGGCATGGACGGATCTGTCAAACTGGGTGCGTATCCCTGGTCAGGGGCAGCGTTCCCAGCCTGTGCTGTGGGGCTGCTTTTTGGTGACTGCCAGTTCTGCAGAAGAGCTGCTGGGCCAGCGCGTGGAATCGTCAGGGTGTTTTTGAAGTGGCCAATGCCTTATTTCCCTGGCTCCAGGCACGTGGAAGCAGGGCTCAGCTGCTGTTCCAGCCAGATTCAGCATGGCCTTGTCAGGCTTGGAGTGGGCAATCTTTTTGCCAGTGGTAGCTGCCTTTGACAGGCTTTGTTTTTATCCTCAGCTGACTTTGGCCTCTGTGCTCGGCTCAGCCCTGAGCGCAGCAAGTGCAGCTCCAGCGTCGGCACTCCCAGCTGGATGGCACCGCAAGTGGTGAGAGGAGAAGCCTACGGCCCCAAAGTGGACATCTGGTCCCTGGGGATCATGGGGCTGGAAATGGTGGAAGGGGAAGCTCCTTACCAGAGGGAAGCCCGTCTCAAGGTAAGGTGCAGCTTGCAATGGGGGCTCTGTGTGGAGAGAGCTGTTGTGGCTAGGAAAGGAGCAGGTAGAGTGTCCTCTCCCATCCATTTCTTGTAGGTTTTTGAACTGATCGAAAGGAACGGGCCCCCAAAACTGCAAAACCCCAGGCACCACTCGGCTCTCCTGCGCGACTTTCTGCGCTGCCGCCTGCAGGCAGACGAGGACAGGCACTGGTCTGCCCAGGAACTGCTGCAGGTAAGAAAAAGCAAAGCTGCAAAAATCCCTGTCAGCTGAGGACACCTGCATGAAGGGATGGAGAGGAGTGCGGGCCACGAGGGCCTTGGTGAGAGGGGTCCGGGACAGGGAGGCACAGGGGCACGCGCTGCCCGCGGTCCTCCTTGTGTGTCTTTCTGGTAGCCAGAGGAGTCCAGCTTGGGCCTGTGAGGATGTGATCTTGGAAAGTAATGGCTCCTTTCTCTTTTCTTTTCCCTCTGCGCAGCATCTCTTTGTGACCTCAGGCGAGCCTTCCTCCAGCCTGGCTGCTCTCTTCATCTCAGCCAAGCAAGTGCAGGAAGACTGGAGAGGAGACGCTTGCGCCTGAGGAGGCCTTTGTGCCCCGCCAGCTCAGAGGAGGGAAAAGGGGATTTGGCGTGCACAGGCTGAGATTCAGCCATCCCCTGAATTTTATAAGGAGCTGGGCAGTGATTTTGGTGAATGGTTTCGTGATTTTCTCAGTTTAACTATGTTGAATTTAAAGCACCATTTCATTTTTTTCTCCAAAGTTTACTTTTAAAAATTAGGAAAATTTAGGGAGTGACTTTTAAGCTCTATAGACCCCAGAAAGCCTCAATAATAGAGGATTGTTTAGTCTATAATATAATTTTGGTAATATAGCATAGCTCTGAGTTATCGTTTAAGTAGAAATGAATGAATTGTCATAATAATCCTCAAGCTGTGACGGGAAAATCTTTGACACAGCAGAAGTGCATCATGCAGGCACTAGAAACTGTTAGCCTGAACAGGCTACCTAGAGGACAGACTGATTAAGATATAGAAGTAGGTAGAGGATACTTTGTTTCAATACTTTGTTCAGCTGGACTGGCAATAAAACTCTAAAATATGCAGAGTGTTTGAAGACTCCCTGTTTTGCCATGCTGTAGCTAAGCTGGACAGTCCCTTTCAGAGGCCCAAAGAACATGCTGAGGTAAGCAGGTTTGCTTACCTGAACTGGGGAATGCCCATGGGCAGTTGAGGGAGACTCTTGGGTAGTGTACACCAGGTAAGGAGCTCATATTCAGGACAACACTGGGAGGCAGATGTACAGTCCTTCCGGAGCCTCTTGTCCTGAAGATGTCCAGGTGATCAGGAGGAATCACCATTTTCTTCCCGCCCTCCTCTCACTAGGTCACCTGTGGCATGTAATGGCATTCTCATAGTGGCATCCAGCCCTTCCTCCCTGCATCTTATTTTCCCTCTTTTTTACCCCAGAGCCACCCCAGGAACTCTCTGGGCCAGCCTCATCCCCAGCCACCGAGGCCTCCTGCAGAGCCCGGTTCCCACTCTGGTGCCTCCTTGGCCTCTTCCCACCCCGGGCCAGGCCACTGTTACCAGGTGTTGGACACACACACAACGTGTCATGCCTGTCAGCGACAAGTTTGATGGAGGAGCCCCTGCTACCCACGGCTCACCGCCCAGCACTTTTCCTGCCAAGCTGTGGCTCCATTTCAACTCCATCTGCTGGGACACCCACAGTAAGGGACTGCTCACAGACCGGATGCTCCTTGGGTGATGCCCACAGGCCCGATTTCCACACCTCCCCACTCCTCCTACCTCTAAGGCTGCCTCAGCCTTCTAAACACAAGTTTTCTTAGTCTAATGGCTTCTTGTGCTTTACTCAGTGTAAGCAGGAGTACATGCTTTTCATTGTCTTTACTCTAGAATTAATAAAAATAAGTTGAAGTACTCCTATATTTTGCCATTTAAAACTTGAAGCAATTGACAAAGGTACAGAAGCCTCCTATGCAGCTTTTAAGTTAATTTGTAAGTCACCTTCCTCTTCACTCAGTTTCAGCATATCTGTTGATTGTCCTTGGCTGTCATCTTTTAAGCTTCATCACTTGTCTATAGATTTGTTAAAAAAAAACTGTAAACCTGGGGCAAATTCACTGTACTTTGTGTTTTTCCTCTTCTGGAAAGTCTGAGGCTCTTTGTGATCTTCTTCTGTCACCTAGACTTTAATTCCCATCCTGGCTCTGACTAAGAGCAGGACAAATGTAATTTGTTAACTGCTAGTAAGATCTGCTAACAAAGGTCACAGTCAGAGCTAAGCATGATGCTTCTCTTCCTCCCTTGAATACACGTCTTTGTGTCTAGGCCTGGTGATTTCCAGGAGCACCTGGAAGCCACTGCCAAGTAGAAAAGTCTCACTATCACTGGTTTTGACATTGATTTTTGGTAGGATTTTGATCTATATCTACAGTGATCTACAGGAACTAGGTCTTTGACATGAAGTGCCTTCAAGCAACATTTCTAAGCATAGCAGGCAATAAAGTCCAGATCCTACTGAGTTGTGGTTGTTTTAACTCTGTGTAACATATGGTACAATATCACAAAATATGTAAATTTTGAGTGTTTCAGGCATTTAAAACTTAGGCTTATTCTTGTCAACACTTTTCTTTCTTCCCTTCAGAAAGCTGCATGTCCAAGAACTAATTTCTTTCTCAGGTTGTTGAAGCTTTACCAATAAAGCTTCAAATTTTGTACTTTACAGTCAGCCACTGAAATAAAAAAGTAACACGTGGTGAAATGTCAAGTTCTAAAGAGTAGTGTATGTTGGGGTGGGGAGAGGGGAAAGAAGGGAAATTATGTAAAAATAAATTAAATTTAAAAACGGAGCCCTCATCTAATATTCCAGCATTTGGATATGAAACTAACTCTCCTCCTTTCTTCAATCACAGAAAAAAAAAAAAAAAAAAAATTTTATTCTTTCATGTTATGAGCTACACAGAGGAGTACTGGAACTTTTCAGTGAATTTGCCAAGGCTTGTTACTTCCTTGAGGTCCCTGGTCTTCCTGAGAATGTGATACCTTTGCAAGTATAAATCTAGCAGCTGGAAAAATACTCTTTCTTCCTTGTTTTCCCTCTAGGAATTCTGTGGAGGATCTACAAGGCAATCTCTGAGAATGTACCTCTTTGGTTTTGGATAGAACATTAGATCATAAGCTGCCTATTGTTAATATCTTGGTGCTTAGGGAGTAGTGTTTGCTTTGTTTCATTCTGATATAAAATGGAAGCCTTGAACTGACAAAGATTTTAAGTCTTAGTGCAAAGTCAGTGACTTGAAAGTTAGTGACTCCGTGTGGGTTAGTCACTCCAAATACTTACTTTGTAGACACTCAGGCTCTAAAGTGTTTATTTTTATTACCTGGTCACATTTTATCAAGTTGTAAGAATTCATCATCTTGTTACATTTTTACAGTATATGTATGAAGTAAACCTGCTAGAGATCCATATGGAATTTTCATTTGGGTGCTTACCTGTGCATTTGGGTGTTTTACCTGTGACCCTACTGTTCAGTACTGACTGGAAAAACCACACCTTTTGCTCTTACCTGTCAGTGTAATAAAGCCTGCATCCTCTGTGTCCCAATACATGGAGAATCGAACCTTAGCTGAAACTTAGCAGATTGAAAAGTACACAAATTACTTCTTTATTCAAATCCCAATTCCATTTTATATGGTTCCTGATTTTCCTTTCTTCTCCACTAATTTCTCTTACAAATGTCATAATTTGCTGCTAAAAATGACAAATGTGTACAATTTGCTTTTGTATTTAGGTATGATGAATGAATAAAGGTAGACCAAAGGAAAGTACCAAAAAAAAAATTTTTAAAAAAAGGGTAGTTTAGCTCCCTTTTTGCCATTTTTACCCCCAAATTTGGCTTGATAGATTCTGAAGTAACCCCCATTCTGCTTCCTTTTGATTGGAATATGAATACATGACAGGAAAAGTTATTTCCCAGCCTTTTAAAACTGAAAATTTTTCCCATAAAGATGTTAGGGTTTTTTGTTTTTTCTTTTAAATTTTAATTAAAGTTATATATGACAATAGAAAACAAATTAGAAGAATCCATTTCATCAGTGTTGGAAGCCAACTTGATGGGGTGAAATCTGGGAGCTCCCTCTGCTAATTCTCTAGAGTAAACAGGACTTGTGTGTATCTGTATCATTTTATTTCAGAGCATTTCCTTCAAAATTCTATTTTTTTTTTTTTTTACACTGATATTTAGGCATAGGTTAGGTTCCTCAGGTGTTGGGCTACTCCCCCTCCTTCCCCTGGAGCGTGGCAGAACCTCTGGAAGCCGAGGAGCAGCCCAACCGCCCAACGGCCGCAAACTGCCCAACTGCCCAACGGCTGCCGGGCTGTGCCTGTCACCTGCTGCCCCCGCTTCCCCAGCACCCCGCTTGCACTTTGGTCTCTGTTCACACTCACATGTGTTTACTTCCACATTTGTCTTCGTGTTGACAAAGTTCGTGTCTTCAGTGGAAGGGTCTCAGCATGGACCGTGGGAAGGTACTTGTAGGCTTTTAAATGAAGAGGAGAGCTTTCCTCTACACATTTAATGTTTAACATAACTGTAAGCACAGCGTAATTTTAAGACGACAATCTTGTAATTGCTCAAATGAGAAGGCTTTTCGTCTGTTCTTTTGCCTAGAATAAAATTGACGGAGAGAAGGAAGAGGAGTTTTTAGTGCAAAATACTCCTCCGACTCCTGAGTTGCCTTCCATTGTAGCTGTAGCAGAGTACAGTAGTCATCAATCCACTGTCACAGTCTCTGGGAGTCTGCCAACAAATCAAGAGATACAAAGCATCGAAAGAGAAAGGGATGGCACAACAGAGGCACAGAATACTGCAGAGCAGATGCAAGATCTCCAGTCTGAGCAAAATACTTCTTCGAAAGGTTTTGATGCCAGTGTCAGCTCCAGTAGTGGTAATCAATCAGAGCCAGAGCATGCTGAAAATGGTAAAGGAAAGGGTAAAAAGAGCTGTCTACAACCTAAGCAACTCTCATTTTACTATTGTGGATGTATCTTCATTCTGTTATAGCTTTGCTGTTGGGAAGTGAATTTTTGTAGGAAATAGTAGCCTACTGTCTACTTCAAACGCATGGAAATGGTGTAATCATCTAGTGAATAAAATACAACTGCCAGGAAGTTTTTTGGCCTTCTGCTAGGAATTGTGATGGTTTCAATGAGGAAAAATTACATAAGAATGATGTTTATACTGGACCTGACAAGAAAGGCCCAGAACAAGCTGTAATACTTTGTGTAAGGAATATTTATTATAGCAAGATTAAAGTATTTTTGGTGCCCTGCTTGCAAGTAGAAGATGCTGTTTCTTGCACAAAACTTGATTCTCTGTAAGCTATTTACTTTGTGGGAGAAAGTGCCAGTTATTGCATGTTTGGGCAACCATTGCCCCTTGTGAAGTTGATGTTCTGAAAAATAGAAGTCAAGCTGATATAAAACATTGACCTTCTTAGCTGGGTTTCACATTCAGATGTGATTTTGAGATTCATCCTGAGACCACCAGAGAGAAGAGGATAATAAACACAGCCAACACTTGTGCACATGATGTCAGAGTACTGCTGCCTGCTTCTTAACTGTTGGCAAGGCTGGATCCAAAAGCTTTTTTGTGAAAATGACTGGCTCTTTTGCAGTTTGTCAAAAATACAGCTGCTTTCACTGTGCTGTAGTGCCTGAAAAAATTTTAACACTGAGGAAGAAAATACGTCTGACTATACTCCTGAGATGACAGAATTGTTTTTTTCGTTGCAACAGATTTCAGTTAACAATTAACTGAATATCCTCAAATGTCCTTAAGGTGTGTTACTATCATTCATCTGGAAATGTTGTTTCAAAAGAATGCAATAAAATGTGTTTCCTTCAACTAAGGTGAGAGTTTGGAAGAGGTCAACAGGCAGCCCTCAATAAATATATCTCTATTGCTTTGTTAATCACAGATATACATACTTTGAGAAAAACACACAGAAATGCAGGCCTTTTTTTGTTTAATTGTTGTTGTTATTTGTTTCTTTCTACTTTTTGGGATCTTTTTCCTCCTTTATAGTGTTTAGAGGCCAAAAGAACCTTCAAAATGCTCAGGGAAGAGACAGCTCCTCCAAAAAGCCGAAAACAAGTCTCAAAACATCTGTGAACATCAAAAAGAAGAATAAAAGTAGTAAGTACAGCAGCTCAGTGTGAAATAAAATGTGTGAAAGTACTATGTCATTTGTTTGAAATTAATATTTTGAAAGGTGAACAGGAGCTAGGACGTAATAATCAGTCTTGCAAAGTCTTTTAAAGACTATATAGCTCCATAAGTAGAAACATGTGGATAATTTTGGCACCTACATGAACACATTACAGTGCCTCTTTGCCTTATTTTCTGATGCAGGCAATTTATTTATGGCTGTGATTCTAAAGCAATAAGTGCACTGCTGTCGTGATCCAGTTGGAGAGTAGAGTGGACTGTGGCTATACGAACCTTGAGCAGCTGGATCGTATTCAAGAATCTCCTTCCAAGAAGTGTGTCCCTACCCTACCTCCTTATGTTCATGCACACACACATTCAGTTAAATACTTGCCAGTTTTTGAGATGGATTGTGGAGCCACAGTCTGCTACTTTTATCAGCCTTCTAGGTCTGTAGGACTTTGGTTCCCATAAATCCACAGAACAGATCTGAGTCTACGTGCACAACAACTAACTGGCCGGTGTTTCCAGTGCAAGGTTTCCCTTTCCCAGCATGCCAGAATTAGAGGGGCCCTGTTACAGGCCTGGTTTGTGGTCCTATACCTGGGCACCCGTGGTGCAGAGAGCTGTGTGCCAAGCTGCTACACCAGGATGGATTCTGTCATGTTAGAGTGAGACAGCTCCTGGTAAGCTTTGGATTGGGTGGGAAAGTTGCTTTGTTTTGTAACAATCTACCTTCCCACAGGAAAATGTGGGCAAAGTGGAGAGAGGGAGTCTGATCTAAAAGAACACTGTAATCATTTGCCCAAAGGTTGCAAATGGAGCTTTCAAGTGTGTAAGTATCTTCTTTGAAACATGCCTCTTGTAGTCTTGTGATATACTATAAGAAGGCTTTTGGAATTTTCTGGTTTTGAGGATTTTTTTCCTCTAAAATCACTCCATCCTCAGCTGAATTTTGTCATATATCCTGATAGTTTTTCTTTCTTGCTGTTTTACTCCTTGTTCTCTCTTTCTTGTTCAGCCTCTTAGATTATTAATTTTTAAATATTCCCCTTCCATTTTGCCATAATGAGCCAGGACTTCTTTAGTATTTCTTGTAAGAAGAGGTTTCAGTGTGTTTGTGTCAGGCAAGATAGTGATAATAAACAGCAGCTGCTGTTTCTCAGCTACCTCAAAGCACATCACTAAGATTTGAACACCTCCCCCTTCATCAAAATTCAGAAGGCTTGGGAAATGCTGCAATGCAATAATTAACAGAAATTGTTTAACTTGCAGCTGACTTGCAAAATTTGAGTAGCACCGAGCGCATAACCGTTCTCCAAGCAAAAATGCAGGAAATCCGGAAACGCTACCTGTTGCTGAAAGCTGAGTTGGCTGCCATTGACCGGAAAAAGCGTTTAAAGAAAAAAAAAGAGCAGGAAAGTAAGTGCTGGGAACTAAAATCCACTTTTAGAGACCTAAATTGCATGTCATGTTACTACAGTTTTAACAAAAGCTGGGTAATCTTTAGGGAGATTACTGCTGTTAGGAGTGTGTTTATGCTTACTGTTTTTCTGAAAACACTGGATACAGTTATTTTATGACCTTTAGAAGGTCCAGATCAGATACCCAATGATGATGCAAGGGGAGAAACATTAACAAGGCAGCCAATCTAGTTAATTCTCTTAAGGCAGAACTATTTTATACAGGAAACAATATACAGAAAACAAACTTTTCTAAGCAGCAAACAAAGTATTGTTATTAATAACATCTAAATTTTTGTCAAGTTAGATACATGTCCTGCAGCATTGCCTGTGTGCCTACTTAGTGCTTTCCACTTAGGGTAAGTGACTTATTTCAAGAGTGTAAGGGAGACAATCAATAAAATGTCTCACTTTTCTGAAGCTGCCACATGTATTGCTGCAGGAAATGTTCTAGTGTGCCTTCTGCTAGGAGTGTTAAAAGGATCATTTTCTCAATGTCTTGTTCATGCATGCATTTAAGAATTCACGAGTACAGGAAGAACTGAAATCACAGTAAGACTTTACAGCTGCAGCCATTGCAAGGGAACTACAGTTGCTACTTGGTTGCCAGAGGAGGTACAGATTCAGTGGTGAGACAAGGTCCTCTCTGTGCCAACTCCCAGAGGCAAGAAAGAGAACAGCTGACTTGCTGGTGGGTCAGGAATGAGCTCTGGTATGCTCTGACTGGGCTCTTGAGCTACACGGCTGGTCAGCCGGGGCTCCAAGGGGCAACAATGCCGAAAGTAGGGAAAAGAGGCTTTTTTTTCATCACTAGGTGTTAAATGCTGAAGTCAGTATATATGTCCTCATTTTGGCCAGCACAGGGTTAATCTTTTGCAGTAGCCAGGAGGAAGCATGGCTAGGTTATTCCATACCACCTACATCACTGCCAGGAGCAGGGGAAAGGGATTTTGTTGTGGAGAGTCAAGAAAATGGAGTTCTCCTGGTCAAGAAAATGTGGCAGAGGGAGCTGTCTAATACAGTCTGTTGTCTGGGGGGCTGTTTCCACATGAATTGTTTCTTTTCTTATACCCTCTGACGTTAGTATTGTTGCTGTTATCATTTGGTTTTGTATCTCATTGCTGTTTCAAGTAAGCTGTTCTTATCTTAACCTATGACCTTTCCCTTTCATGCCTCCAATTACAGTCTCTCCAGCCACACTACAGTAGGGTAGGAGAGCAAGAGAGAGCAGTGTGTAGTTTGGTGAAGTCTCAGTGGGGCCACTGAACTGGGGAGTACCATTCCTAAACCACAACAGCCTTATTTGTCTCCCAGTGTAGGGCTTGAAGGGTGGAGATAATAACAGATCTGCTTAGTGTGAGCTGGAAACAATTTGATCTAAACATTGGTTGTGTTAGGTGCAGAGCCACTGGTCACAGTGCTGCTTGGTCTGCTCGTGTGGGTGTGCTACCCAAACCCGTGGTGGGTTGACCCTGACTGGATGCCAGACACCCACCAAAGCCTCTCCATTATCCCCTCTGCAGCTAGACAGGGGAGAGAAAATATAACAAAGGGTTCATGAGCTGGGATAAAGCCCAGATCACTCACTAAATACTGTCACAGGCAAAACTAGCTAGAACTAGGGATATTAATTGAATTTACTACTAACAAAATCAGAGAAGGATATCAAGAAATAAAACGAAAACACCCTCCTCACCTCTTCCTCCTTCCCAGCTCTACCTCCTCCCCTCCAGCGTCGCAGGGAGACAGGGGATGGACAGTCAGTTCATTGTGTGTTTCTGCTGCTGCTCAGGGAGAGGAGTCCTTCTCCTGCTCCAGTGTGGAGTCCCTCCCACTGGAGACAATTCTCCATGAGCTTCTCCAATGTGAATCTATCCCATGGGCAACAGTTCTTCACAAACTGCTGCAACGGGGATCACTCTTCCACCGTGTGCTCCAAGAACAGGCTGCTCCAGCACGGGTCCCCCAAAGGGTCACAAGTCCTACCAGGAAACCTGCTCCAGCATGGGCTCCTCTCTCCACGGGTCTGCAGGTCCCTGCCAGGAGCCTGCTCTAGCACAGCCCTCCCATGAATTACAGCCTCTTCCAGCATTCCAGTATACTGGCCACAGTTACATCTGTACAATAACTTTTTTTTTCCTTCTTAAATAGGTTGTCACAGAGGCATTACCATAATTTCTGATTTGCTTTGTTGATTTCTTAAATCCCTGGGTGATTTGAACAGTACACTGGACTGTCAAAATCTGCACAGTTTGGGAGAGCCTTGCTGGGGGCACTGAACTAGGGAGTAACAGTCCTAAATCAAGACAATGCTTACTGAATGGAAAAACATTTTAGCTGCTTATTTATAAACTGCTTATTTATAAATCCTTATAACCTGTGTTTTCCTATGCAGGGGCTGCTGCCACGTCAAGTTCTTCACCAAATGGAATGCCAGGGGAATGCAGGTGACAGCTGGACTTGCCAAATCACTTTGCACATAATGGCCGCTGAAGGCCACTCTTTTTAATCAGTACTGAAAACAAAATATGATGATCCATTCAAAGAAGCACACAAAACCAACCAACCACCCAACCAAATACTGACTAATGTTTACAGGTTTGAATTAGATTTAAAAAGGTTACTCTGGGTTTTGAGAACCCATTAATTGGAATAAAACTACAGTACTTTGCCATTTTTTATTTAAAACATATATTTTAAAATTTTTATTAAATGCATTATAAAAAAAGAAAGAAAACAGCTAACAAATTGTACTAAGTATTGATGCATGAAGATCATATTCAATCTGCTTGAAGTGTTTCTTCATAATGAATTAAACAGGTATATTTTTGTGTTTTCTTGTAACTATTTTCCTGTTAAAGCAACAAATACTTCATTTGTAATGCTTATTTTGAGCTTCTAGAAGGCTTCAAGAGAATGTGAGCTTATAAAGGCTTATAGAAATAAACCATGAAATGTATATTGGGTTTTGCAGAAAAATATGCAACATATTGTATAAATGTAAGCAAGGACCTCTGAAATAAATTGACATAGTTTTTGAATCCCTGATTTTGTTTCTAACACTTTAAATAAACAGCCATAATGTCTTCATGAAAATGACACCAAGCTGCAGAATCTGTTGATAATTGATTAATTCAAATCCATTCTCTCTTTTAGCAGAAAGCAAAAGTGTGGTCCAGCATTAATACAGCACCAGTCAAAACAAAGCTGAATTTTGATTCCTGCTCATTATGGTAGTTCAAAAATTTCAAAGCAAGCTCCTGAAAATATTTGCTGACTCCTTGTATCAACTGCCTCGAGGTCAGATTCATTGGAATTGAAACTGGAATAAATCCTCTGGTGTTCTCTGCTTACATTGTGTCTGACTGTAGTTCAATTGACCAAAACATTGCTACACCTGCAAAATGACACATTACTGATGAGACTGCTAAATTACAATGATATGCTTTGGAAGCAGTGACTGTGTTATGAATTACCAGGGACCTGGGACCGACAGGAATAATTGTAATAACTTCAGTGAGGTTACTCAGAGGATATTATACCCAAACCAAAATGAGCAAGTATACTGAAGTAGTAGGCAGAAGGGAACTTCCTCCATACTAAGACAGATAGCCAGGGAGTAGAACTAAAGATCACTGCAACCAGTGCTATCCTAAAGAAAAACAGAAAGCAAAACATAAATCTGAAGAGAATCACCACATTGCATGTCATAACCACAAAGTTATTTCAACCTGACAATTATCTTGCTCTAAACTTAAAGCCTCATTCAGTTTTCTATCTTTTTTATGCCTAAGGTTATTATTTTAAATGACCTACATGTGGTGGCACCCTGAATAGTACTCTGGAGAAGACCAGTGTCCACAACAGGACAGTGCAGTATAATTAAGCACTTGGATTTCTAGGGGAGGAAGAACAAAAACCATCACTACTTACTTACTGAATGGACAAGCTTATTAGCTGCACTTCCAAAGCAACAGGCTACAGGAATAATGAATGCAAAGCAAACCAGACCCACCTGGAATACTTTGTATTCTCAGCTGACAGGGAAAAAATGTTTCCTCTTAGAAAGGACTAACACTGTTTGCGTGCACAAACCGTCTTTAGAGATCTCTGCAGACCTGTGAGTCAGGAATTAAAACATCTTCCTAAAAGATAAGTCTTAGCACTCCTTGGGGAGTGATTGGAAGAAAACACAGCCAATCAAGGAAAAACTGAGGCAGCATCCAGTTGTTTAGGTTTTTTCAAGGCAACAAACTCCCGAGAGAACAAGATGTTTCTGCTGTCAGAGTAAAAGCTGCTTCTGAGTCAAGATCCACTCTTCTTCTCTCAGAAGCAACACTATTTTCAAAACACTGACTGAAGGAGATATCAAGTGCATACACTTGAACAAAATAAAAATTTTATTCAACAACACCCCAACACAGTAGTGCTGCCCTGACTAGAAATCTTTGAAGTGTTCTCATCTCTTGTGAAAAGACTCAACTTATTTCTAGGAAAGAAAGTGTTTGAGGCAAACACCCACACATGATGCTTCAATCAAATACAAGTTAAAAAAATGTATCTTTTTTTAATACACATATTCAAAAAAGCTGGAGGAAGAAATGGAGGCAGAAAGGAAAAAAACAAACACATTCATGGAGTAATGGTATAGATTGCCAGGACACAATCTAAACATTGCAATCACAGATCGTTTATTCAGAACACATGAGCCAGAAGCTGCACTCTGCCTGGGAGAGGAGGGACTCCCTCCCCCTTTTAACAGGCTACAGCAAGAGGTTCTTACTGCTTTCTGAGCTCACACCCAGCTAGCAGAAGGCAGCTGTTCTGTCAGATTAAGCAAAGCAGAAAGATCCAGTACAGCAACTTCCTTGCACAATCTTTCTGTTGAGCCCCCTTCTTCAACTCTTCTTTCTTCTGGTGATGGGAAGGCAAAGCCCACGCTGCACCCTCCTTGTCTACAGTGACAGCAGGCACCTGTGATTCCTCCCCAAACACATTTACATATAGAAGCCAGCTGAGAGATGTACTATGGAAGCATAAGCTGCACTGTGAGCATGGCATCATAACGAAAAAGCAATTACTTACAGAAATTATTCTAAAATAGTAGCTTGCAATACCTTGTCAAGCTTTTATATCACAGGAGAACAGATGGAGACAGAAAACTCCTGTTTACTCTAAAATGAGTGCTCCAAACTATGCAGGCACCCACAGGCAGCTCTCAATTTGAGTACACACAGCATCACAGAGTCGTGAAAGCAGAGTCACCACTGACACCAGTGAGAAGTTTTAACACCAGCTTTGGGGATTTTTACCCTCAAAACATGAAACAGCCTGGTCTGTCTGTTCCCACTTGCCAAACACCATTACAGGAATTATGTAAGGAAGCGTATCTGCCAAGAAAAACTGTTCACAAGAGTTGAACCTCCAGGCCTGCAGAACCAAAGGCTGCTGAGCATCAAACACATACAGCCAGACTGAAGGGCTTTCAGAGCTCTACAGAACTCTGCCACATGGTTTACACTGACACAGCCTTTCAACAAAACATCCAGCTCAGTATCTGCCTCTATGCTAAAGGACAGCACCATCCTGGCTCATGACTTGTGTATTATATAGATGTGGGCCAGAAACAAATGCAAAAGATGTAGAAAAAATGAAAACTGATGGCAACTGAAACACAACTATCATTTTTCTACTCCACCAAGTAGTTACAAAATTCTCTAACTTGTGCACTTACATAACACAACACAGTAACCAACAAAGAAAAAGCCTTTTATTAAGAGGTTCATGTGTCTTTACAAGAAAGTCATGATTTCAACTTAAAAAGTCTGCATTACCACCAGCAACTTTCCTAAAGAGCTGTCTTTTGTAAGAAGTCAAGTGTGTAAGCAAAGCAACCGAACAATCCACACCCAAACACACTTCTATTCCAAAATCTCTATTTAGATTTTGCAGAGAGATATATATAAAAAAGGTACATATGAATATCACGTCTTCATACTTCAGGTCCTTCTCCTCCAGGAACCAGCTATAAAAGAGTAAGACATCTTTGCATTAGTGCCACAGAGTTAAGCTTTACGAACCCATACCTGACAGCTCTTACTTCACAACAAACATTTTAGGACATGGAGACTTCATGCTAGACCACAAAAATGGCTTTTAGATTCTCCCAAAAGAGGAAGTCAGTTATTGCCAGAAATCAAAGAGGCAATTGCACAAACCAAAAAGGCAGCAGGGAGTAAATCAGCATAGCGTCTCCTTGTGAGGGAAGCAAAGAACTGAAGAACAGGAAAAGAAATACAAAAGGAAGAATGCGAGGGGGAAAAAATAAAAAGTATTAACTAGTCCTTTTACTGATATCTTCTTCATAATCAGCTGTGCACTTCTAAAGAGAAAGAGCTTCACTGGTTTGGGGATCAAAATAAGAAAAAGTCTAAAGCATGGACTTCCTGATCTGGGAAGATACATCCCCAAAAGAGACAGGAGATCTAATGCAGAAACATATCTACGTCTTGCTGAAAATTCACCATGTTCTTCAAGGGCAACTGATCACCAGCTTAACTGGCTGGTAGAAACTTCACCCCATACAAGGAGTCAGAACGTATGCCGTCCTTTCAACATGCAGAACAATAACCAAAGCAGACAAAGGCTAAGAAATTCACACAGCACGGCACCTGCTCCAACACACAATGCAGAGGTGCAAGATAGGTAAAACAACACAATGGAGACAATTCCTCATTCATACAGAGCCAACTTAGACTCAAATCTTCCTGCTCGAGCCTTCCTCTTCCCACAAAATTAGGAATGCTCTTGTGTTGGAAGCCACAAAGCCTGGGCTTCCAACACAAGCTATGCAGACAAGTTACTTAAAACTTCCTGATGTAAGGGAATTGTCAGGAAAGCTCAGCTTAAAGGAGCTGAATACAATCACCGATGGATTTACAGGCACAGCAAGTCAACACATGCAGCCTTTGATGACTCACCATAGTTATGTTATTTCCATTGAGCAGAATCTGGTCCAGCTTTGTGATTCTTCTGCCCTCAGGTGTGATCTCACTGAAGGAGTGTTAGAAACAGTAAGTAAGAACACAGAACCAGGGACAATGGCTCCAGTTTTGACACAGAACTGACAGAAATCTCTGCATTAAGGTGACCATTGCTGGAACTAACAAATAAATCAGCCACACTGCAGCATGATCTTGATAAATCTTGGAGCAGCTAGGTATAGAAAGCTAACTGGCATCTAAAAAGTTCTCTTCTACTCAGTACATGGAGATGTGTAGTCACCCTCTAAAGCTTGACAATTTCTTGAGTATGACATTTCAACATGTTATGACAAAGTAAAAATATTTACGTTTGCTACCTTGTTGAATCTTAGCCTAGGTCTTAAAGAAGTGTAAAAACAAATTAAGTACTGGAAAGTTTCCCACACAACCCATGCAAAATTAAGACTACAAACAGGATCCCCATACAAGTATAAAGCATGCAATGCATACTCTGTGGCATGGCTGTCCTGAACAGATCACTTTCTATAGTTCTAAGTCCAACGTTAAACTAGTCAGCTGGCAAGTATTCCAAAAATGTAAACACATTTTGCTAGCAGGCCTTACACAGTATTTTGCCTCGGTGAACCAAACATAAAATAGCAACAAGAGGCAGAAAGCATACTTACAATTCTGTAACGTCTTCCAGCACCATATCTGAAAATCTAGTTTCAAGGAAAATAAGGCCCAGATTTTAAAACGAGAATATTTAATGCCATTTTCATTTTATGCCAAAATGTGACCTTTCCTGAAAGTTGAAAATATCAGAATAATACAACTGATCGACATAAGAAGGTTCTATTCAGTGAACTCAAACTCCTCAAGAGCTGTAAATCACTTAGGTCAGAGCACAGAGCAGACAGCCTTAAACTTCCGTCAAAGGATACTGACAAAGTCATCAAATCCTAGAAGTGTCCCAACGATTTCTTTGTCGCTCTTCATCACGATGTGAATGCGTGAACCGATGCACTTGTCCACAAGTTCTGTAGATACACAGAAAAGCATACGTTCTACAAAGACAGTCTTTCGTATCCTACACTTGTTTTGTGTTTATTGCACAAACAGAGACACGCTCCACACACCCTTACACACTCTTCCTCCACTCTCCCACACAAACCAGCCCCCGACATCCTTACACCCACCGGCCTCCCTCAGACACTCCCAGAGCCCCACAGCCGCCTCACCCTCAGACCCCAGCACTCCCACACCTATCCCTCCTCCCCCCCCCTTTTCC
>VWZP01001103.1:150943-210073 GCA_013396995.1 Dicaeum eximium | reverse complement strand
GGAGAGAGCCCCGGAGAGGGACTCCGAGTGAGGGCCCCGGGAATCCCCCACCGTTACCGAGCGGCAGGAGCTGGGACGGGTTGGACACCGCGCTGGCCGCCATGTCGGAACCTGAATGGCCAATGGCCGCCGCCACCGCCCACACGGGGNCGTGGCCCGGGAGTCGCTCTGGGCGCTGCTTCCACGTAGAGACAGGACTTGAAGGAAGGCCGCCGCTTTTCCCCTTCCTTCTCGTCGGGGCTGCCGGAGGGATTCCCGGTGTGCCTCCGCGCCAGGACCGCGGGCTGTACAGTGTGCGCTGTAATGGCTCAGCTGCTACAGCATCACGGAAGCAGTCAGGTTGGAAAAGATCTCTGAGATCACCGAGGCCAACCTGTGAACGAATCCCACCCGTGTCCTTTCCTTCTGCCTGGGTCCAGGAAAGATCTGGCCTTGTAGCCTCTACACTGCCTATTCTTACCTGTGTTCTCCATCTGCCCAGCTTCTCTACACAAGACTGCCGGACTGACCTCTTCGCTGTCCTTCTCTGCTTTCTAGAATGACACTAAAGGCTTTCTCTTTAGGCTACTGCTGTGGAAACATCATCTTTCCCTTGGGTCCCAAATGCAGTGCAATGATCTCACAGCAGAAGCCTTGCAGCCCAGCCACAGGGCAGACAGGACTACAGCAAGGGCACTGTAGCTTTGAAACACCTAAGCCAACTTCAATGTATGCGCTTATTATGAAGGGAAAGGGCAAGGGAACACATGTGGAATTCAAAGTCAGAGCTACATAAAAACTGTGGAATCCTGTCTTTACTCAGAGTGCCTGGTAGAGCACGGGAAGTATTATTTACTGGTCTAGAAAGTGTAAAGATATGCTCAGAGTACCCAGCTTCTCAGCTTCAGAAGTTTGCTGTCATGCTGTGTTATCTCACAGACCTTGTTGCATAAGCCATCTAGCAACAGGTTTTGTCCTTGAAAGTTTCTCAATGTTGGCAAAAAAACTGGCAGATCACTCTTTGCATCCACTTGCTGTCCTGCAGTACCAATGTTAGAGAACAACGATTGGGTGTTTCTTTCACACCTGAAAGCAATATTTGGAAATGAAGATGTGGAGGAAAATCCTGACAGCCAATCACCCAGATCAGCCGAATTAGAAGGGCAACATACTGAAAATAACCCTTCCAAATCAATGGGTTTTTTGAGGAGCTGGAATTGTGAGCAGCCACCTGCTCTGCCTTAAAGCATCCCTGGGGTGCAGCACCACCCTCACTGGACAGGTTGTCCAGTGCTGTCTTCTGTCCTTTAGATGCTGTTTCAACCTCTACAACTACAGCTCAAGGCTAGAGCTAGACACTATGCAACAATTTTGAACCGTCATCAATCACCACAGACTCAAAGGTACTCCACATTCCTGCAGGCACTGGCAAAGTGCTGGCAAGCAAACTGCTGCACTTCCCTTCTCCCTCTCCTTTTTCCCTGGCTGCCATGTGCCTTCATTCCCATTTCCCAGTGATTTAATCCATGATACCAGCCATGCAGGCCTGGGTGGGCTGAAAGCATAAACAAGAACAACATGGGTTATTAGGTTTCACAAGGTGGGCAGGAGGGTTGCTGTGCTGTCCTGGAAGGTGAGATGAGTTGAGACAGTCTTGCTCCATAGCCCGACTCAAGTCTTGCCTTGGCATTGTTTCCACAAGCTCAATGAGGAGCTTGAGAGAGAAGGATTTGCCCCCCTCAGATCAACTACCTAGTCTGCAGAATAGGGAAAAAAGCACCTTTGTTTCTCCAAATCCACATAAAATGAGCTAGTGTTTATTGTGTGGCAAGGAAATACCCATTCAAATGCAGCTGTTTCTTCTACCCATCTTGTACCACCATCTAAGTGTCCACATCTGGTCGATTGTGAAGAGCTCTGAAGGATAGCCACAAACAGTTTAAAAGCATGGAGTTGTGAATCTGTGTGCAGAGCTGTGTTGGGTCTGCTATTTCCATCACAGTGTCTAACCGTGACCTAAGTGAGTAAATCTGGGGGTGTGATGGCTCTGGGTCTTTCAGAATTTCATTCTTTCAACTTTATTTTCCATCACTGACCTTTTATTTCAGATCTGCTAAAGGTTTTCCAGTGGACTACCGTCTGGGGAATCTTCACTGAGACTTGTGAGCTTGTATTTTAATGACAGGCCATTTGCTTGCTATTGAATGCTGAAGGCTGCAGTGGCTGGAGGATGTGCTTTGAGCCCTTCCTGCATAAATGCTCATTTCATGGCTGATGCATGTGAAGGAGGTATGATTTAGTGATCCAAATGATCCCTGTTTTCATCTTGCCATATTCCTAGGAGTTCAGTGGAAGTGGATGGTTCTGTGTGCCATGAAATGCACAGATCTTCTGAGGAGGGGGAGTAGGGACTCAAGAGGAGAAGGCACATCAAGTGCTTTAGTGCCAGCCTAGCCCACTCTCCTGGGTCTTTTGTTATGACTTCAGAATTACTTTCAGTCTAAGCCTATTGTGAATTTAAGCTGTATCAGTATGCTCCACAGGTATGACAAAGATGAAGGGGTTTATCATTATCCCGATTTGAATATGGTAAAAGCCCATCAGAGCTTTCCCTATCCAAACATCCAAAGGCAGTGAGAGTGTCAAGTGACATCTGGTATTCACCAAGCAGGGATCTCCTTACTACAATGCAGTGTTTGATCTGCCAGCAAATGGAAATGACAGGCAGAAATATAGTTTCTGCAATGATTTCAGATGTTGAAATTCTCACATTACAGCAAGACACCCCAAGATTGTAATTTCTGAATACCTGCCAATGCAGAAGCTGGTTCCTATCACTCATGCACTGGATTTCTTTATGCATTAGTAAAGAAGATGAGTTACCAATGTACCTATTAGCACTCCCTGCTCTAAATCAATCATCCTTCCTGGTATGGAGTTTTACCTATATGACTGCCAGAAGTTCAGTATTTCTATTTAATTTTTGTACTTAATTGGATTCTTTTACCATGAGCTAGGTGTCAGGATTTATGGTGAGGAAGTTCAGTCCTACAGAGATGAGCTGCAGGTAGGCAGTGACGTTTGTGACTTGGCATTCATGAAGTGTATTGATTTACACTTGCAGACATGTGCCATTCATCCTATTTCTTCACTGCTATGCATTCAGTGTACTTCCAAAAAAGTGCTTCAGTAAAACTACTGTCAAGTGCTCAGAAGCAATCCTAGTTTGTAACACTCCTGCTTCCACTCAAGGTCATGAGAAAATATTATGGAAAAGGAACAGATATCCTGAGCCCAGCCCTACAGAGTGATACAGATTCCCAGGACACCCACAAGTGTTTTCCTCTGCTGTTGACTGCACTGCATGCAGGACTCTTGGCTGTCAGCAGCTCAACTTTCAGCTCTTGGGGTTTAGGGGTAGAAGTAAGAGGAAGCTTTTGGTTTTGAGTATTCTTGCAGGAAAGTATTGTAACCTGGAGGAAAGAAATGTTTTAGACATGCTGTCATGTGCTGTGTTCCAATGTATTGTAAATTGCAACAGTCTATAATTGAAGTTAAACTGCAATATTTAGACCAAAAAAGGCCACATACTTTGTCTAAAAGCATTATTTCCCAATGTTTTTTGAAGATGTTAATTGCATTTTGAAATTCAAGCAATTTCTTTCTAGGGTGAGACTTGCAAGAGGGTGAAAATTCCATCTGCTGCACAATTCCACTTAATGAAGTGTAACTCTCTACAGGCTTGACCTAAGGATTTGTACAAGTCATGAAATATGGACTCATTTTCTGCTCTGTGAGTTTTTGGATTCTGGTGGCTTTTGTTGCAGAGAAGAGCAAGTGTGGTGTGGTAATAATTGAGGTCTTTAATGTCTTAGGCATCTCTGTGAGTGAAAGAGATGTACAGAATGGATGAGCAGCTGACTATCTTAAGTCAGTAGTTCAGGACAATCACTGACACAGAAGTGCAGAGTGACTGTAGGTTTGTATCAGTGCATTAAAGGCTGGTTTTAGGCAAGGCAGAGTATTTCAAAGGTGACAGCACTTCCTGGCTGTTACCATTCTCTATTCTTCACATTCCCTCCTTGTAGCAGCTGCCTGTTCTTCCAACTTTCACCCATCCTTTGACACATTTTTCTTCGAAATTTCCCCAGAGTAATTTTCATTGAATTCCTCATTATGTGTGTGCCAATATGCATTAGAAGAGTTGATTCTGGTGTGATTTTCTGCTGCGATTTGCAGATTCCACTGCAAACCTGTACTGGGAGCAGCAGCCACCAAAGGCCACCAGCGTTCCTGGAGAGGGAGCACCTCTCCTCCATAGGGAGCAAGCTAGGCACTCCTTAAGCCTCATAAACCCAGCACATGGGCTCCTTTCGCCACTTTGTCCCATCTGCCCTCTCCCTTTTTTCCGTCCTTTTATTACTCCATAACTCCTCTATCGACGATGGTAGTGGGTAGAAACGGGGAGACTGAGCAGATCCCAAAATCTGAGTCCTGTCAGAATCCAGAATCCAATCAGAATCCGATTTTGTTGGGAACTGACAAGGACTTATATACTGTTTCAGGAGACTAACAATGTTTACTACAAAGATTAGGTAACAATCAAATACACAAACTTATGCATATCAAAATATTCCTTGGCTCACAGTGCTTAATGAAATTTCCTTTTCCCGGAAAACTGTCTGATTGGATCTTCTTGCAATCTTGACTCAATCTCAGAGTTCCGTTTGCTTTTGCCAAGGCATTTTGTTTATCAAGTTCTTTATGCTAATGAGGTCCAAGGTACTATCAGTCTTGTCCATCCCCACACTCCTCCTCCTTCTTTCCCCTCTCTTTGCTGCCTCTCTTACCCCTCTTTCTGCCCCTGTTGAGTTACTTTCTTGACACCTAGTGGTATTGTGTTCTCCAAACACGAAATAAAGCCAGTGCTCTGCCAAAAAAGCTCATCTCATATCAATGCTAGCCTTCCCAACCCCTTTTTCCTCATGTTTGATTTTTTTCCAGGAAGAAAATGCTCCTCTTTGGTTTTTCATATCTTGCATATCAACTACATCAATATACTTTCTTTTTTGGTAATTTATAAAGAATATTCATTTACAGTAAAGTCTGAATAAATCTGATGTCTTTAGTGCCAGGAAAATCCCTGTACACAAATTTAGGTAAGAATGTCCGAGACATGCATAGCAACCATCCCTAACAGAAAGGTTCTTGCTAAAGCCAGGAATATTCCATCAAGTGAAGGCCTCTCAAATATGCAGCTGTTAACAGACTACGCACTGTCACACGTCTGCAGGAGGTCACTGCATCCTTCTTGTGGAAACACACAGAAAAATATATTCAGCTGTGGAACGTGCACCTGAACAATGCAGGGTGGTGAAGGGATGTCAACCCGCTGTACTGCCTCTCATGTGCTGTATTCTGAGCTGGACAGTGTCTCACAATGAGATTCTGATCATGAAAATGAGGAAGTTCTGTTCAATGGCCTCTACTGATAAACACACAATGATCAACAGTGAAATTAAGGAACCTGGTGTTCCTGTCAGGATTAGTTCCTGCACTATGGGAAAACCACAGTTCAGATGACTCATTTAAGGACTTTCCATCCTGAAACAAGAGGCTGGCAACAGAACTACAGCATAACCCATACCACTCCCTTTCCTGTTAGCTCACCAGCAAAACAGCCTGTAATAGGAAACATAAAACATGGACACACAAGGCAGTCCACTTGCTTAAAAATGTGTTGCACACAATAGATGCTGACCAGGCCACTCACACGTGTATGTTGGTTCTTGTCAGCAGGTGGGGGAGATGGTATGAGTGAGTCAAATCAATCTGCTCAGAACTGTTGCAAAATAAAACCACCTTATGTTTACATAATATCTTGCCCTGTGGACTGCAGCAGGGACTTTTTAATACAAATAATGAACCTTTTGAGAGCTGTTACTGTCAAGAGTTTTTATTAAGCTAAGCTGAGTCAGCACTTTTCCTTCATGTCTCACAACACTTAACCTGATAGAAATCAATAGCACCCTCAGTGTGCACATACAAACCTCGCTTTTGTGGAATTTGATTCTGCAAGTCAAGGGAAGAATGTGGAAAACTTTTCATTCATCTCACTTAGGGCCTGTGTTAAACTCTTGGTTTCATCTCCCCTCTGAGGGAGGTGGTTGGGGTATCGCTGCTGCACTTACTCTGGTAGCCTGGCAGTTCAGGAATTGTTTAAATTTGTGGAGGCCCAGAGCACATTTCTCCTCTCTTCTTGATAAAAACCTTCATCATCATCGTCATGCATGTCACTTAATCCAGACTCATCTTTTCATTTTGTCTAATTTTTTTTTTTTTGGTAGGATTATCAGCTTTCAGCAGAAAAGCACTTCACAACTAAAGTTACTTTAAAATCTTGGGTGCCGTGCACCTTAAAAATCCCCAGACAACTACTTGGCCATAACAGTAACACATCACTGAAAGAGAACTTACCCATACTTCTAGACAAAAGCTTTCCTTAATCCAACCGCTGCATAAATAGTCTTGAAATTTTCTGAATATACAGCAAGAAGAGTAATTCTGGAAGGTGTCCACACAAAACAATGCCTACCATATCTGTTCTTTAAACCTACGCAATGCCATATAAAGTACCTCAAATCTCACGTTCAGTTACTACTTTTTTGACGTTCATATTTTGTAATTGGACAACGCTAACTGAAGGCACCTTTCCAGCTCCCCCCGTAACTTTGAATCTACAGAATTATTGTGAAAAGGTGCAGTAGGTCCCAAATAATTCCTGGCATCTGCAATTAAATACTTGGAATTCTACTCCAACATGAAGAGATTTATGAATATGACTGCCTGCATTACTGACATACAAAGCAAAGAGCCAATAACCACACTACCTTGCTAAGCATGGCTGAAGTAATGATCAAGTAATACATTAAAACAGAAATTGACTATACAAATTATGATTCAAAGCTTATTTTAATAATAATGTTCCCCAATCCCATATGCAAACGAAACAATCAGACCACATTCATATATTAATTTTTTATTTTCCCATACAATATTCACAGGGTCTGCTTTTTGTCTTATTCAAACTAAATTTCCCCCCCCCATGCCCTCAAACTAAAGAACTGACATTTCAGGACACGAAAAGAAGTCTTGTAAACATAAAACATCCAACGCATAGCTGAAACCCAGAGCATTTAGCAATTAAAAACACAGTTATATCCCCTTTAACGCAGGGTGTTTTCTTGCGTATCACACCATTAACCAAACTGTTCGTATATTAAAAAGGTGCAGCTTTAACCAAAGGTCACAATGCACTTCTTCACCCACTGCGTGTTAGCATGTGTGTTTTATTATATCCTATTCAGTCAGTTAAAAACTATATACAGCTACGTTTAAACGTGTGTTTGTGCCATGTTTTTAACAACACAAAAATAAAGGCGTTTTTAAGCTGTTGCTGCATATTATGCAGCAGGATGCCAGAGCACTGGTTCAGACACCTAACTTTAATGGAAAAGTCAAGTCCACTAAACCTCTGCTGTGGGAGTAACATTGAATGGAACAGTCCACACATTCAAACATTATGAAAGAATAAAGAGACATGTATGCGATAGCTGATCATTATCAGTTTTATAGCACTATTTACCAATTTTGCCAGCACACAGAACAACTCAGTGGAAAAATACCCAACACAATTCAAGCCTTCAAACAAATGCCTTTGTTGTGATTAAAGCTACATAACTAATATTCAAACTCCAGAAATAATGAACACTAGCAAAAGTAAATCATGTTTTCATTTGACACTTGCACCCAAAGTGTACCACTTTCTTCATTATTGTGTGCAACACAGCACAAAAAGTACTAGACATCAGTTGCTGAAGCACAAGAAGAAAGCATAGAGGTACAATCAAGAATGTTGTGTGCAGGCACAGATTTGTATCTCAAGACAAAAGCAGACTTTTGTTTTCTCATATTAGTGGGTCTAACCATTTGTGGAGAACCTGCATCCCAAAACAGCACTGAAGTATTCAAAATTCAGTACAGGACAGCAAAACTTTACATCCCGAATTTTACTTAAAGATTTTTAATATCTCCATGACCTTCTAAATAATCTTTGAGCTGTCTGATGTTTTCCTTCAGTTTCCAAAAAAGCAGTCATTCAGTTCACAGCAGACTAGGGACACTTTTCTTTTTTTCAACCATGACATGATTTTAAAATCAAGTCATCTTAGAACAATTCCTCAGACTGCTCAAGTGTCACCTGAACATGTAATTTCAAATTTTTGCTAGAAATACTATAAGCAATTACTAAGGTGTAGCACTCTTTCTCTGCTTGCCAAGAACTTGTGTAAGAAGCATCCTTTGATTTAGCTAGTAATACATGACACATTTTTCACTTCAGTTTATTTTGTGTGCATTAAAGAATTGGCCAGCTTACTTTTTTTTTCCAGAGCCATTTGAAGGAGTTTAACCTTATTATGACCAGCTCAATTCAAGCTATGGGCATGTACATACATTTACTACCTTCCACAACCAAATAAAACAGAATTTTACAGTACATAAGCTACTAAAGACATGAGCAGTGAAAACAATGTAACTCTAATAACTCTACTGAAAAGATAACCTGAAATATTTAGAACATTTCCTGACCGCTAACAAAACAGAGTGGCAATTAGATGCTCAAGGCTGTCATGTCTCAGTGCACCCCACAGAGGAATATTTACAGCACTTGTGCAATGCAGTATCAACATCAAATTGCCCTTGTACTAGGAAAACAGTTTAGTAAAAAGCTTTGTACGTGCCTAACACATAATATAAACTGATCCAGTGCTGGTGCTGTGCTGCTTAACAAACCAAGGTACTTCTGGTCTTAAATCCAAAATGCAGCAGCAGCATATATGAGTACTGCACAGGTTCAATGACAAAGTTAGAAGACTCCCTATTCTACTGCATGTTTTTTACATAAACTTGGAAATTTGGATTTTTTTGTATGCAGAAGTGGATTTCCTGAGTAGTCTCAGATTACAATTTCTTCCGTAAAACAAGTATTGCAAAAGAGAAAATGTATTTATTTTAATACAGAAGAATGTATGTTTAAGCAATCATAATGAAGTATAAAATTTAGCAAATTCTGAAGATGAAGACTTTCCAGAATGATAAAGAATGTGCACGACAATGTAGTGCCAAGCTTTCAACGATTTTACAAAAAAGCAAGGGGCACGATTGCATTTTTTAAAAACAGCAATCAAAACAGTGCACTAAGCTAATCACATTTTCTTTTTTATAATCCAAGATATTCAGCCTGAAAATTAAAATGAAATGAGATTTTCATATATATAATCTCTCATATCCGACACTAGACTGTTGGGCTATTTTAAAGTGTTTAAAGTATACAATTAGATGACTAATTGTACTGGTAAAAATCAAACTTGGTTCGGATTAGTATCAGTAGAAATAAAGAAGAGACTAGATACTGCCAGATATTTTAATGTAGGAATTAAAACATTTAAGTTCCAAAGGATCCTTAGAAATACGTCAAATTATGTGTCCCTTTCCTAACTTTTTGGGTCTGTTTTGTGATTTTTAAGAGATGAGGAGTATACACATTTGAGTGTTGCATATGTTCAGACCACTGTACCTACAGTTAAACTGGAGAACCGCTATCCTTAACGAGTGACACGCCTGAAGCCGCTACCGGTTACGACCCAACGCGCGTTGTGGTGGTTCTTTTATCCGAGAAGAAGCTTTTCAGGAGAAACACCTGCCCGATGCTAACGACAAGAAGAATGATTGCTTCCCCTATGGACCAGTAGGCCACCCTTGTGTTTAAATCCTCCGCTCTGCTGCGGCCCTGTGCTTCCCTCAAGCGGAAGTGAGTCTGGTAATCGATGACAGACTTCAAAGCTTCGTGGATTGAAACGCATGCAGACTCCATCTGGAGAAACAAACAAATACACAGCACGGAATTAAGAACCCTTCCAGTGATTTTGTGCTTTGATATTTAAAATGAGCAGTCACGTAACTTTGCAAGCCAAGAATTAACTCAGATCAATGTTGGACAGAAATAGTATAAATGTAAACAGTTACAGTAAAATGTAACTTATAGTGATGAAACTTCACACACAAGAATGTGACGCTGTTAAAGATAGAAGCAGATAAAACCACAGAACTATTAAAAATCAATGAGCTCTGAGAATAAATGAACAAATTACAAATTCATATTTGGATTCAAAATGAACCTCAGAAATATTTCTGAAATGTCACTGATCCTCCAGCTGTTAATTCCATAGGAAAACAAGCAGTTGCTTATAGTATTAAGACACACACAGCATAAGTCAAAGGCCTCTGTTTCACAAATATGGTATTTTTCATTGATTAATTCTCACTCAAGTTGTACAATGCCTATTCTATGGTGATTCTCATAGTCATGCATACAAAAAGTGGTTAGAGAAGGGACAATTGTTATCCTTCAGTGCTCCTGAACACTCAATACCATACTTATATAAAAATACTTACCAACTTGGCCCATTTAGTAACTTTTCATTTAAAACAAAGCATTATTGGTTTTCCAAGCCCTAGATAATTTTTTATATAAATTTCTTGCAGTTTCAGTTTATCTGCTGAAAGTAAAAGTACTCTTCACTGTGTTTTGATCACTAAGAGATTAGTCAATAGATCTTCAAAAGACTTATTTTCGACTCACAACTTAGGTTTCTCCTTAATGGCTTAAAATTTGTATTTCCTGAAGATCAAGCAGCACAAATTATTATAAAGGAAATGTTTAACGCCCTTATAGAGCTGCTCTCAGTCCCTTGTATCTGTGTCTAACAATATTTTCGAGTCAACGACTTTCAAGACATGTGTCTGAAGAAGTCTAAGATAATCTTCTTGACAAAATCCAGGAGTTTTTCCAAACTAAGTTTTGTTATTGATAAATTATAGAAACATCCTGCTCTGCACACAGCATTTAAACACAAGGTCACTCTGATTTTATGCATTTACCTTTAACTGTTGCAATGAAAGGCTACCCAAATTTGGTCATGCCACAAGCCTGACCAGGACTGCAAAAATAACCTCCTTACCAAAGAAGCAAAGCAAAGAAATTAAGAAATACAGTATCAAGAATCTGAACACAAAATAAAGCACTGCAGGAATTAATGAAATGTTCCAAAGGAAGTTTTAAGGTATTTAGATTGTGTAGAGGTAGTACAAAACTGTAAAATCCTGAAAATACAAAATACAGTAACAATAATGTTCTGACACTTTGTAGACTTATAAAGTCCAAATACCTAGAAGCCAGCTGACTTAATTAATTTATTTTGCTAGAATTTCCTTCTCTGTTTTAAAGATAGTCGTTCCATGAGTCCTCCTCCTAAAAAAAAATTCTACTGTTTTAAATACAGAAATAATTCTGAGAGTTTCTCTGGAGCTTGGACATTTTTTAAACCCTATTCCACCAACATCTAGTTCGTGAAACCCACATATCAAGAGACACAATACTGTGTCATTAAAAGGATGTTCCCTTGGAAACTTCAGAAAAATCCCACCAACCAAACAGAAAATAAAAAAACTCCTAGAAACAACATGCACAAAACCCCAAACAAGCTGGCCTTAAGTTTCTGTCCTAATTTCCTCTTAAACATTTGGTGATACCTTCTCAGCTGTTTTGTGTTCTACAGATCTTATCTTTACAAAGAAAGCCGATTTGTCACAATTTGCAGTATTTTAAAAGCTTCAATTCATTTATTTTCAGAAGTGCTGTAGGTAAATAAAGCAGCTGAACTTGAAAAAAATTGCCTTCACCTAACAGCTTTTGTCAAACACAACACTGTTTTACCTGGGTAAGTGCAGATGCTCTGCTCTCACTGTTAGGAAACAGTGGTGGATCATCTCCAACCTGGAAATCGAAGTACACAGTTTTGTGTGTGAAAGTGGAGAACTCATTGCTGAAGCAGAACTTGTATGTTCCATTTCTGGATGCAGTAAATGTGAAGCTGTCATATTGCTTCTTCATCTCTTTGTACAGTACAATGCCATCAGGATCTTCCAACCGACAGTCAACATCATAATGACCTCCAGTGATCACCTGGAAACAAACACCAAGAAATTGTCTCTTTTTAAAAAATGGACACTTATATAGCTCTTCTAAAAAGTATGGTCTGGCAGGTGGGACTGCAAAGTTTTTTGCCTTGACAGGTGTTTTAAAATACAATGCATTAATTTGAGGATTTTTCAAAGCAAGTCTGCAAAATTATTTTCCCATGAACGACACACAGAAAATAATTAAAAATGCTTTAGGTTCAGCGTTTGCAATGTCAACTGTATTTTCAAACCCTTAGGGGGGAAATTTTAGTTACTTTGTTATTACTAACTGTACAATAGCAAAGGCTACAGTAGATGAAACTCCATGGGTCAGCAAAGACGTGACAGTAATGAGTCTGACATTTGCTGTACACTCAAGTCCTCCCTGGAATTGATTCTTCCAGCTGAGACTGCCAACATGCAGCAAGACACTTCCTTCCTGTGCGGCCAGGAAAGTGTAAATGCCCTGCTGTATCAGCGGCATTAGGCTGCGGGAATGGTGTTCGGCCAGTAGAACAGGAATTTCAACCTGTCCACTTTTCCTGTCTGCTTCTGTCAACAGAGCAAGCTCTGGGGCAGCTGATGCCTCCCTCCTGCAGGGACACAGGAGCTCTTCCAAAAACCAGCACATCCGGATAATGCCTGCAACTGACTCGAAACTTCACGGCTGGTCCAAGGGTGTTTTTGAGGCTTTGATTACCATTGGTCTACAGTCTATTACTACCTGCATTCTCCAAAAAGACTGATCAGGATTTTAGGTATTTACAACTTGGTATTCTGATGACTCTTACCATAGCAACTTTACACTTTATGCTTGCTGCAAACTTATTACTTTTAAGATAAAGCATGCTGCAAGAGACTTGTTTCATATGTGTGCAGAAATCACTGAAATATTTTAGTATCTCTGTATGTTCACTTCAGTCCACATGGCATTGTTTAAATGATCATCAGTTTCCTGAAGTACTAGGTTATTAAAATGATTACGTTAGTGGTACAACTGAAATAACAACAGACTGGAGCAGCAGCTCCTCCACAGAGGCAAAGTTTTAAAAGTATCCAGTTGGCAAGCAATAACACAGCTCTTCATTTCTGATCTACAGTTTGTAACAATTACCTGGAAGTCACCTGCATTCAGCTGAGTAGGCACCCCGAAAATATGTGTTTATATAGAGGTAGTAAACATTGGCCATAACTTTAAAGTTCCTTGGGATTCCTTGCCACGGAACTTGCTCGTGCCTCCTGTCGGCCCTTGGGACATACTGCCAAAGAACATCCACACAGCACTTCAGGCTGCCAGTGGCTGGTCAAATCTAGACTTTCCTTTTAGCAGTGCTAATCCTGTTCTGGTCATGAATAAAAGTGGAAATAGCATGCTTATCTGTCCAGTGATACCCACTTCAAAACTGCAGGGTAAAGTACTGCACAGAAAAGACTGTATGGAAGAAAGTCAGGGACAAGAAATATTTGGGTAGGGAAAAAGATATCCAGGATCTAGATCACATAGGACAGAGTAACAAGGACTGGTATTTGGCAGCAACATTCCCCAAATATACTTGAGATGGGACAGCAACTGAGAAACCAGAAAGCACAGGACTTCGGCAAGAAAAGTCAGCCCATAAAAATTACACAGTCCTTTCAAAAGCTCCCAAAGATAACTGTTATTTTTGTCATCGGGGATGACTTTTCTCTCATGCTGCTGCTGTACTATCAGTGACTTCATGTACTGAAGTGACAGACTGAAAGGTTCCAACCCTACTCAGAGCTGCCAAAACAGCGATACTGGACCACATCCTTCTCCTGTTACCCTTTCACTGTTTAGTATGTAACCCAAACCTGAATTGTACTCTGAAATATGAAACATTAGCTCTTAAGGTGTTCTGTGCTCATCCTGTCGATGCTTCACAAACCACAAGGAAATTACGTCTGGAGCACCTTGCTGGTCAGGTGTGCTTTAGGTATCCTCTGCGCTCTTCAGGTGGGGCACTACAGGCCACAGACACTGCCACTTTGCAGGGCCAACTCTGCGTCCCACTCAGCCCTGCACTACACGGAAGCCTCCCTGCCGCTCCCGCAGAGTTTTGCTTAGTCAAGCTGGAAACCCCTCACTGGATCCAGCCGCTGCTCCCTTGACCGGAGCTGCTCCCAAATACTCCCTACAGGAAGGGAGCTGAGGGACAGCTCCCGGCAGCGGCCAGGGCTTGGGGCTCGGGGCCGCGGCCCAGCGTGGCGCCACACCCGGGGCGGCTCCTCCCGCCGGGGTACCTGGAACTCGAGGGTGCACTTGGTGCCCTGGACGATCTCCTCGTAGAAGCACTGCTTGGCGTTGTCCGGCAGCTCGAACGTGATCTCGGAGGCCCGCGCCGCGCAGGCCGCCAGCGCCCACACCAGCAGCAAGGGCGGCAGCGGCCCCCGAGAGCCCCGCGGCGGCATCGCCCGGCGCGGAGAGAGGTGAGGAGAGCACGGAGAGGCTCGGGGCAGCCGGGGCTGAGGGGCTGCGGGCGGGACGCGGCGTGGCCGAGGNGCGCCTTCCCGGAGCGGTTCCGGGACGTGTGTCCGGCGGGGAAGGAAGGGGCGGGAAGCGGCGGGGAAGGAAGGGGCGGGCAAGCGGTGGGGAGGGCGCGGTTGTCGCCTCGCCCTTCCCCCCGTCCTGTCGCGACTCGGAGCTGCGTGTCGACACCGCCACGTCGCTCGCAGATTAGGTTTCTTGAGCGTCCCGCTAGGCGCTAGGCCCTACAGCTGGAAATGGCGGGCTCCTGTGGGCGAGTGCACGCCAAGAGCAACCTCGGTGCCCTCAGAGAAGAGGAGTCTGGAGAGTTCTGCGCAGATCCTTGAACGTTCATTGCGGAGAATTAATACGAGTTGAATGAATAAACAGAGATATAAAACGTCGATTAAAGTGCTCACGCTGATTGCAGGAGCGTCGACTTTCAAGTTCTACTCCAGTCAGTCATGGAGTCGTAAAATGTTTAAAGTTGGAAAGGATCTTAAAGATCAAAGAGTCCCAGCCCATCTGCCGTAGGCAGGGACGCTTCTCGCTAGATCAGGTTTCTCAGAGCCCCATTCAGCCTGGCCTTGAACACTGGCGCGTTTGGAGTACTCCCAACTTCGCCGGGCAACCTGTTCCAGTGTCTCACCACTCTCACTGTAAAGAAGTCTTTTCTTACGTCCAACCCAGGTTTCCCCTCTTTCCCCATTATTTCTTGACCTATCACTACAGATCCTGATGAAGAGTCCCTCTCCAGCTTCCCTGCAGTTCCCCTTCATATACTGTAAGGTTGCTAACCTTCCCTTTCTTCAGCTCCAATACTCTCAGCCTTTTTCAATTATTTTTACAAATTCAAAAAAGGAAATCAAATATATCCTCCATTCTTTCTATATTAAGTTCTGTGGCAAATCAGGCACAGTGGGAAAAGGAAAACTCAGCTAAAACCTCCCAGGCAGGAGCATGAGCTTGTAATGCAGTGGGTCTGGTCACTCATTTTGCTCCTCTGGAAGAGGGGCCGAACCTGCATGAAGTACCTGTTGCCAAAAGATGCACCACACTGGGGTGCTGCTGCATAATCCTCTAGCCTTGAAGAGAGAAGTCCTGTGCTAGCTTGTGAAATGTGTGATTTTCATCCTCACCACTGTGTAAGATACCTGGGCATCAGTTTGAGGACTGTAGATTTCACAGGGCAGAGTTACCCCAAATTCATATGTAGAAGGCTCTGATAGATTTGCAGGAGTGGATTATAGTGACATGGCAGATGCTTTACCAAGTAGCCACCTTACAGCTGAGGTAGACATTATCCATTTACAATTAATCCTCAGATGTTTGCTGTTTTCATTTAAACACACTTTTATTTGAGATGGCATTTAAGTGTTGGCTGATAGCTGAGATGGCTCAAAAGCAGGTTGTACATCTGGGCCATACAAAGCAGCTCCAGTCACTTTACTTAAATCAGTGACCACAGACTTGTAGGAACTGTATCAACTAATCACCTTCTCTTTCATGTGGCAAGAAATAAATTCAGAAGGACTTCCTCTGTGATTTTTCACAGCAACTGAAGTGGTCATGTACAGCTTACAGTTTCCTAGTTCATTCTTTCCAGCCATTTTCCTAAAGTTTCACTGAATGGGGAAAATTAAGGTTACCTAAGAAATTATGATTGGAAACCTATCACCAAATAATCAAACAACAACACAGAAGGGGAATGAATGATACAGAGCAAGCAAGATAGCAGTCTGGTGACACCTGCAGAATAAACAAAAAACCCAGAAGACGTTTAGCAAGAGCAGATGAGATTACATCCGTTTGTTTTTGGATTGGGGTCAGAGGTTATAAAACATTAACAGAATGAAGAAGGCAAACTGAGTCCAAGAAGCTCTCCAGCCTGGTACACCACCTGGCAGAGCTGTCAGCCTAACTGCAGAGCATCAGCTTCGCTGTGTGGTGTCTTTGCAGTTCATCTGGTATAGATTTGCTAAGGACTAGTTGTTTTATATATGTAGCAACCATGATAGTAATTGAGAACTAGCTACTAGAACTGTGAACTGCTTATGAATTTCAGTAATTCTTTTGCAGCTTGAAACTGAAATAAGTTCAATAAATACAATAATAAGTTTAAAAAATTTTAGAGGGAGTCATATGAAGAGTTTTTCTTTCCTACTGGACAATCTGTTTAAGCAGGGTAAGAATCGGTTTCAGGTGCTCTCAGCATAGTTCTTGCCTGAGAAAAATCTTTATAGTTTTTTTTTTCTCTATTATGACAGAATATTTGCAAGCAGAAGTCTGTATTACAACTTCCCCCATACGTGCATGCATAGATACATGACTTTATTAATGATCCTTTTTACCTTACATGCAAAGTCAAAGACAAGGAAAAAAAACAAGGATTCATTTTATTTTTACATTGGTTTGATTTGTAAGTGCATGATGCCGCTTTCTGTATGTGGAAAATGAAAATTGACAAATGCCACATGTTTCTTGTGCAGACAGTTAAAACATGCTCTCCTGAAGACTGCTCATGAACAATAGTTGTACAAGCAGTTCTCATTCCTTCAAAAACACACGGAAGCCACTGCAGAACAACCAGAGAAATCTGCAAAATACAGGATATTCAGATCTTAGTGTTTCTTCTCGGCTTAGTAGTTGAACTGAGTTTCTAACATTTTCTCCTGAGGTAGTTAGAGACCTTCTACCCATGTTAGAGGTTGTAGATGTGGATGAAATTGCAGACTTGCAAAATAATATCTTATGACTGAAATAACATTTCATGCTATTTAAATAGTGAGGCAAAAAACCCGTTCTTCACCTTTACAGTCCCTTAATATATTTTCAGAAATCTATTTGTGTGGAACAGTTTAAAAAAACCCACTTTGTCATTTTTATATAATTCTCATTTAAAGCATATTCCACAGTACACTTTATCTTGCTATTCAAACTACCTAAAATGGTAAAGTTTCCCCATTTTAAGTACCTCTGCTTTAAAAGCTTTTGCTTTGGGCTTGCTTTGGCAGATTTTATATAAATAATAGATCTGGATGTCAAGATAATTAATTCCTCTTTACTTCCCAGTATAGTGCTTAATTTTGGATAGGCTAAAATTACTAAAATAAACCAGACAGGCTAAAATACAGATTAATATTTCTTTTCACTGGCCTTCGTACTTTGAAAAGCAACATTGAATAACTCTGGCACTTGCAAAAACACTTGAAGTGCAGTCAAGTATACTAACGTATTTTCATCACACTGTTTCAGTGTGATTTGTGCAAAGTCATGCCGTGGAGGAAAAAGTCACTGGACCTTAAAACTGGTTGAATTTATCCTTTTTTTCAAGGTTCAGTGCATTTTCTAATCTTTGTTCTCATGTTTCCAGAACTGCAGTGAACAAGAAATGAGCTTGTTGGAGTCTAAAAAGTCAGTGCACTACTGTCTGTGCTATGTGTTAGTTGATCACATAAAAGCCCAAACACCTTCATACAAAATACACCAAGAAAATAACCAATTCAAGGAAATGTTTTGGATGAAAACTAAATTTAGGTGCACCCAAAATTAGGCATTTACTGTCTTTCCATGTATACAGCTTCATACAGGAACAGGCTTAGAGCTGCTGCTGTGCAAGGATTTGGAAAAAGGGGAAATATTGGAAAAGCTGTGACCCCTCTTGCCATCTGAAATACCCCACTTTCACTCTTGGAGAGTCCTGAGTTATTGACAAGAACAATTTGTGAACCTGTATTCGTATAAACACAGTCCTTTGATTTTCAATGTCTTTTAAAAATATGTTTGTACGTAAGAAGGTCTAATAGATTAGAATTTGTGTCAAAACGTCTGTTCCATGGTGATTTATTATTTGATTCTTTCTTTCTTTCTTTCTTTTCAGACTAGGTAGGGAACTCAACATGATTGCAAATGTCAGAAAAAGCTTTTACTACGGGTCCAAGGCGAGACCTGTGGAGACACGCTGCTCTTTCTGTGACACACAAGAGGGAGCTCTTGGTCACCAGAATTTGCATGAAACCATCGCAGAATGGGGGGGTTCGGGTTGGGAGGCATGTTTAGAGGTCATCCAGTCCATGCCCCTGCAATGAGCAGGGACATCTTTGGGACAGTTAAATCAGGTTGCTCAGAGCCCTGTCCCACCTGACCTTGAGTGTTTCCTGGGATGAGGCATTTACCACCTCTCTGGGCAAGCTGTGCCAGTGTTTGAGCACCCTCATGGTAAAAATCTTCTACCTTAAAAACAGTCTAAACCCTTTTTCGGTTTAAAATCATTACCTCTTTAGTTCCCTCTTCTCAGTTTTTGTTCAAAGTATACTCAGTACCTAAGGTTTTCTTCCTTTCAAACTAACTCTTTCAATTCAGTGTTAAATGGATATCAGAAAGCGAAAAATATTAAAGTAAATAGTGGCAATCTTGGCCGAAGATAATGTAGGCATAGCTTAACAGAATGCAACATCCAAGGCCTACACCTTGTTTAGGCTCACACTCAGCAGTGAAAGCCACACATCCCTTTAGGTACCAGCAGTCCATGCGTATAACCTACAGAGATCTCCAGCAATGAGGCTTGCAAGCACCTGTCTTCTGAGCAGGGAGGGAGCTGCAAAAGCTGCTCCATGGAAAATGAAGAAATGTTACCCTGTGGGAAATGTCTGACATTTCTCTGTTCTGTCATCCGTGGCAGATGTGACCTGCTCTCAGCAATCTCTGGCTGACATTAAGTTCCCAGTCTTCTCCAGAGACAGGTGCCTTCCCCAGCCCTGTTACACTGCTTGTGGTGCTAGGGTACAACATCCCCAGTTATTTTAGTTTCATTAGGACTTGGAGTGCTCCGGATGTGTGAAGGATCAATTCCTGTTAGTCCAAATCTAGACTTCAGTGGATGGTGTGAAGGGAAGGGATCTGGGGAAGGGCTGAAAAACCCAGGAAGAGAGGGACAATGAAAGGCTGGCTGTACTGAATTAGATAGGAACCCCAAAGGATGCCCTGGCCAGATTTCAAACAAAGCATTTTAAGATTCCTTCCCAAAGCACTCCTCCCAGTAGCTCATCTTTTGTTTTGTCTTGGCTTTTTTCTTCCAGTCATGGCTGAATTTGATAATCCTGTTGCACTTTAGCTAATGACAGAAAGATTTGTCCTTCCATGGGTGCACTTTTATTCACTCAGATTTAGATTCACTTAGATTTATAACACATTATAAAACATTTATGCTGGTTTTATTTGGGATGGAGTAAATTTTCTTCACAGTAGCTAGTATGGAGCTGGGGTTTGGATTTGTCCTGAAAACTGTGGATAACTCAGGATGTTCTCCTTGCTGAGCAGTGTTTATGCTCTTCTCCTCACCCCACCCCAGCAGCAAGTGGGCTGGGATTCACAAGGAACTAAGAAGGAGATGCACCTGGGACAGCTTACCCCCACTGATCAAAGGCACATTCTGTACCTAAGGACATCATGCTCAGCATATGAAGTTGAGGGAAGACAAAGAAGGAGGAAAAGAGGGAGGTTCAGAGAGATGGCATTTGTATTCTCCAGTCACTCTTATGCATGATGAAGCCTGGCTTTCCTGGAGATGGCTGAACACCTCCCTGTCCATGGGAAGGAGTGAATTATTTCCTTGTTTCACTTTGCGTGCATGTGTGGCTTTTGCTTTGCCTATTAAACTGTTTTTATCTCAAGCCATGAGTTTTCTCACTTCTACCCTTCTGATTCTGTCCCTTATCCCACTAGGTGTAACAAGTGAGCAGCTGCATGGGGCTGAGCTGCCAGCTGGGGTTATTATCATAGTTATAGCATGATAATACTTAACTTACTGCCTTTACACCTATACATAAGTGGTCTAATAAAATACATCATTCTCCCTACAGAAACTGTTTGAAAATATTAGAACCAATATTGTAGCTTCATAATAGTCGACACATTTTAAAAGACCAAAACCAATAATAATTCTTTATATTTTATATATTCCTCTTTGAAAAGGGACAGGCAGGGGAAATGAGGAGGACATGTTGCCTTCTGTGTCATGATAAGCTCAGAGGTCATGAAGTTCTGCCTGGGGATGGATGATGGGCCAGAATTAAAGGAATGGCAGGGACAGGGGACATGAGTCATCTATAGCCGTATAGGAGCTACCTCATATTCACAAGCCCTGGTCCTCATGGGGGACTTCAGCCACCCTATTATCTGTTGCAAGGACAATACAGCAGGGCGTTATGCGAGACAGGAGTTTCCTGGAATGCCTCGATGGTAACTTCTTCTCCAGGTGATAGAGAGGCCAGCAAGGAGAGGTGCTGTGCTGGACCTTGTTCTCACCAAGAAGGAGGGGCCGGTGTGGGGGGTGAAGCTCAAGGACAGCCTGGGCTCAGTGACCATGAAATTGTGGTGTTTGAGACCCTCAGGGCAGCGAGGAGGGGCAGAGCAAGCCCTGGACTTTGGAGCAGCTGTCTTGCCCTAGAGAGATCTGCTTGGTGGAGTGCTGTGAGGATAAAGCCCTGGAAGGAAGAAGATCCCAGGAAAGCTGGTTAATGTTCAAGGATCACCTCCTTCAGGCTCAAGAGAGTCCAAATAAAGAGGAAACCAGGTAAAAACATTAGGAAGTGTGCATGGATGAACTGGACAGATTCAAACAGTAAAAGGAAGCCTACAGAGGCTTGGAGCAAGGACAAGTAGCCTGGGAGGAATATGGAGAGATTGAATATCCAGGGATTAGATTAAGAAAGCTAAATCACTGATAGAATTAAATGTGACCTGAGACATCAAGGGCAGCAGGAAAAGCTTCTATAGATACACCGGTGGTAAAGGAAGACAAGGAAAAATGTGAGCTCTATCAGGATGGGTATAGGAGACTTGGTTACTTAGGGCTGTAAGCCTGAGATAAAAGGCTGACATACTCAATTACTTTTTTGCCTCTTTCTTCACCAATGAGTTCTCCAGTCACACCATCCAAATTGCAAAGGGTGAAGCAGGGATTGAAAGAATGAAGAAACACCTGCTGTAGGTCAAGTTCAAGAATATCTAAGAAACCTGAAGATGTACAAATTAATGGGATCCAACAAGATTCTTGTGTGGGTCCTGAGTGAACTGGTGAAGGAAGTAGCTAAGTCACTATCCATTATACTTTAGAAGTCATGGCAGTGCAGTGACGTTCCCACTGGAACAAGGCTGTTATCCAGGAGCTTGTAGCTGTTCTAAAATTGCCTTGTGCAGAAAAAGATAGAGAGAGGTGAATGTGGGATTTTGGGACTTAGAGTTGATGAAGAAACATGGGAACTATTTGTAGTCATCACTCCTCTCTTTTTAGCTGGAAAAGAAGTAAGTGAAGGATCTATAAAGAGTATATTGCAGCAAAAGGCACATACAGTTTTTAAATGATTCACCAAAGCATTCACCAAAAATAGCTGTCAGGTAAAGGCTGGGTAGAAATGCTTTGAACTTGGGTGAGAGGAGGTGACAACTTCTAACTGACAGACAGGAGTGGTTGTCTACCATTGTCACTAATAAAATGAAAGAGGGATACTCCTTCAATAATTACACAAAATGCTCTGTGAACATTATGCTGATATGAGTGCACCCAAAAAATTATATTGCTAGAGCATCTCAGTTTATAGACTTGTGCAAAGACATTGCAGATACTGAATTCTGGAAGTCATACCAAGAGAAGTGGAATAGGATTAGTAAAACCCATGAAACTATTTGGCCTCTTGCATGGCCGCAAAAAGATGAGAAACATGCTGACTATTGTAGAACACAGAGCAACCTTGGATTCCACATGATGAAATCATGCCTGTGACAGAAAATGAGCTGTTGAATCATGTGTTCTTTTTTCCGAAAGAAAAATTTAATGTGTAAACACCATTTTCCCCACCTATTTGTACAGGGAAAAATGAGGAATTAATTAATTGACAAGAAGTGAAATAAATCAGTATGCCTCCCTGATTTGTTCTGCAATTCACCACATAAAGAAATAGAGATATAGAAACCTAAGAACCTAAGAATAATTTCATTGGCATCTAAATCTAAAGCCTAATTTCATGCTAGCTGATAATAAGGCTGATAATAAAGATCCCTTGCCCAGAACACAGTCTTTAAGAAAATGGTTCTCCATACCACAGATTGAATCTGACTGGAAGCCTCTAGAAAAGAAGAAGAAGAACAACAAAAACCAACTAACCAAATGAAAAACTCAAACGAATGAAAAAAAAAAAGCGCCCAACACAAACCTTTTACACAGACACAGAGCTTTCTCAGGGCAGATTGCTCAAGAGTTTGGGCTGGAAGCCTGAGTCAAAACTGAACAAAAGCCAGTCTGCTTAAGAAGAGTTCACTTCCAGCAGCCTCTGCACCACAATGACAAAGCTCTGCCAGCCACATGGGGCACAGGAGGAAGGAGAATCCCAGAGGAGACTTGGCTTCATACCTATTGCAGCCTTAATCATCCTTTTTGAACTGGCTTCAGCTGTCAGTCATGAAGACAAACACCTGTGAAGAAGCACAAAACCAGCTCATATTAGAGGTGATATTACAATAATCTGCTGGTCATCTGCCACTCTGTTAGGAGAGAACAGTAATGCAAGTCCTGTCATAAAATCTGATAAATGGGATGACTGAGGACATCCACCAGGCAACGGGATTGTCTGTTTTTCGAGGGAGGCATATTTTTCAAAAGAAAGAAAGAAAGAACTAGCATGATGCCGGGCTTTTATGGATGGATTGTTGTTGCTGCTGTTCTTTACTGGATCCTGGGCACAGAAAAACAGTAATGTTGATGGACAATAAAACCCAGTCCCTTTCTCTCTTTAAGACTTTTATTACAATCTCATATTTTCTGTTTCCACTTCCTGTAATTTTTTGGGTTATCATTTCATCTGGCCCTTCTAAAGATATTTTCAAATTATTTGCATAAGTAATCTGCCCAAACTTGTAATGTTTATATTTGTCTCTATAAGGGATACTCTCTAGTCTGCAGGACCTATCACATTCATGTAAGACAGGTAGCCATCACTAGGTTAATAAATAACCAGGTTTCATACCAGTATGATGTATGAAACCAGAGAGATTTCCATGCTGGGTTTTGAATTACATATTGAAATCTTTGATGATGGCTGGTAGTTAATCACAGGCATGGGAAGATGGTGTCCTTATGCCAGTCTGTGAAATTACACATGTACCCACAGCTGCCTTCAAAAGATGCTTCTAGTGACTTGATAATTTTGCAATACACTTTGTGTCCCAGATGCATACAGTTCTTTCAGTGCAAAAGGTTAATTTGTTTTGTTAGCAAAAGTGGTGAAACTTTTGTCAGATAATCTGACAAACCTGATCTGGTGTAATAGAAGCATTTTAAAGCAGAGAAGGGAGAGTTCTAAAGTGGCTGTGGTAGGGAAGCAAGACCAAGCATACAAGGGTTTGCTTCAACAGTTGGATTTACTTATGGGCAGAAGAAGAAAGGTTAGGATACTATTGAAGATGAGTGAGAGGCAGTAACAAAAGTCAGTTTCCTAGGACATGTATTTATTTTAAAGTTCTAAGTGCTTCTAGAACTGTGTGACACATTTTCAGTACAAAAACAAGATAGACTGAAAGCTCTCTATGTTGTAACAAGTATGTAATAATTGAAGTTGTATACAGAAATAAAAACCAAGATCTAGTTTAATGTCATAGTATGGTTTTAATTTGCTTAATAACTTACCATGATACAGGCAGGATTTTGACAATAGTTTTTTCTACATTAGATGAAACTGAAAGCTGACATCAGGAAACACTGCAGAGAAAAAGAAAATTCAAGAAATTCAGGGGCTTTGTTTAGAATACTGGTCCCATTTTTGAAAGTCACGTGTGGCAGCATTTTAATTCCAGAGGACTTTAAATACTACATCTATAGTTACAGTGCAAAATATTGATGTTTATGTTAAAGAACTTAGTAGAAAAAGCTGTAAGAAGGTTGCAATGAGCCCATGCACTTTTTTTCCTAGAATTTAGATGCTTATAGTATATATTCTGCTAGTTTTACTGGGTTATAATTTGTGTCTCTGGGTTGATATTAGTACTAATTGGTGAGGGGTTTAAATTGTACCTGCAAAAATGATAGTAATCATCATGACTGCAGTCTGCAGGTCTGAACACCAATATGTGTGGTTCTGATAACAAACAGAACTGGTAGAATCTTTCATTCACAGACACCCTTTTCATTTGTACATTTTTAATATACTAGATGCTGAAAAAAGTGAGAGAACATGAAAACAAAAAACCCTCTGTTTCCTTCCTGGAATAAGCATGTTAAATACGCGTATATTTTTGAAGCAGCTTTGGGCTTGGACAAGCAATAAAATAGCCACTGAAACTGTGAGTAATACTTTTCATAATATTAATTTTAAAAATTAGAGTGGGAACTTTATGAAATTACTCCCCTCCCATATATATATATGTGTGCTTTACCTTTTCAAAAGTGTTGATATCTCTCTGTAGATTGTCACTAGTTGTTGATAATTTTCAACTTTCTGTGTATGTCAGAGGACATGCATGGCTTTCCTCCTTGTGCTGGCATTCAGAATATTAGCCGTAACTTGAGGGGAAGACTTATTCAGGGTGGCAGTCCCCAACAAGGCTTTTCTATTTTATTAATGCTACATAGAGAATAGAGAAAAATCTGCAGTCTTGCAATCATCTGTCCAAGAAAATAAGAAATACAAGCAAGGAAAACACCCATTCTTCTTTCTCTAGAAATAGCTAATTCTTTCACTGTGAGGTCAGCTACCCCCAGTCTAAAAGGATCTTGAGTGTGGAGATGCCTAAATTTTACCACGGATCAATACATGATATCTCTAATGCAGCAAACTGATCATCTCTGCACCTGCAGAGGTCACCCAAATGAAGGCATCACATTCTGTCCTCTCTTGCTTCTTAAAAAGGGCACAGAAGTTACAACTCAGCACATTTCTTACAGTGTAAACAGGTGAACTAGGTAGTGTGGTACAGACAAGAGCTACAGCACTGAACATGATATATGCAGTAGCATCTCAAAAGTGAAGGTTTCTCGATCCAGCACATTTTATTGATTGCATATTTGTACAATTGCAAATTTGTCTCACTGACTAAAATAGGAAGCAAATGCAGTTATATAAAAGGACATTTGTGGTTGCAATTGCTAAGTCAATTGCATCTGTACCAAACTGAGGAGGTTTATGCTTGCTTTGCAAAATTGAAATATTAATCAAACTTGGAGAAATGAAAGTAATTAGAAATTGTGGGTTTGGGCAAAGAAGGATCCTGCACTGCTCATTTCTAATAAAACTGAGGGATCTGGAACAGTGATTTTATATACTGGCATGGTTCAAGAAGATCTGTCTCTTAAATTGTGTTATAATATACCAATACATGTACTTCTAATCTGAAGAAGGTATTCCCCCTGCTTCGTCGACAAAAAGAGAGACAGAACCACTGTCCCACTGGAGAAAAGAAATCTTTAGTACAGCTAGCAGAAAGGATGATTATTTACTTTAATGGGAAAACACCAAAGGTCACTTATTCCAAGGCTCACTCACACAAATCAGTTTTTCCTGAGAAGAGTCACATTTCCAAGGAGGATAGGTTTGAATATGTTGGGTTGATATTTATGTTCCTGAACAGTCAGATACTCTTCCAGCATATCAAGAGCAAGGTCTCCAGGGGTTAGTTGCTTATTTTCCTTGTATGATGCTCTTCTGTCCTGCTGATATGGCTTTAGCAACTGTTGTTGCATACCTAGAAACAGCAGATTTTTTCAGAAATTTAAAAACCTTGTTCTGCTTTCCTCTTTGTATTCTTTTTTAGACCTATTTAGGCAGATTAACAAGAAATGCTTCTTCTCAAAAAGCAATAGTACTGAAAACAGAGTATGAAGGTTTTGTCATATCACATAGTTTGAAAAACTCAGCCATAAACTATTAGTTATCAATGGAGTAATGAGAAATATTAATGTGATATTAATTATATCTCATTGCATCTTGTGCCCTGTTTAAAAAAACTAAATAAACCAAAACAAATAGTGATTCAACAAGCTGTAAGTGAAATCTAGGCTGCAAAGAAAACACCAAAATTCCCATTGATGCCTTAAGACTTGATTTTATGCCTAAATAGGCAGTGGATGCAATATCTGTAGATATGAACTGCAGTAACAAAGCAGTAGTTACAGCACTGAAGGGACGGATTAGACCACAACACTGAGACTCGGGTTAGTTAGGAGTCTTAACTCAAACTGCCAGCCAATTAAAATCAAAGAAAACAGTTTTGAGGTGCTTTAGATTACATTGTTTGCCTTCTATTCAAGGAAATACACAAGTAATATGTAAGTAAAATTAAAGAGAGCTTTTCCTTTCTTTTTCTTGCTTCTCAGTCCTGATAGTGAAGAACACTAGATCTTTGTGTCCTAGAGCATCTTGCTCCAGGAGAGCCGCAAGTTTGTTTCTAAATTAGACTTAAGTCAGCATTATTTCACTTTAGAAATTAACAACCTCTTTACTTTTTGAGTCCTGAGCATGAAGAACAAAGGAAATAGTGAGTCTGTAATAGAGAAGAGCAAAATTGATTTTGGAAGAGAAAAATAACCTTTGTTAGGTTATTTTAAATGTTGGAAGTGAAGGAAGGGTTTGTTTGTTTGTTTGTTTGTTTGTTTGTTTGTTTGTTTGTATAACTGTGAATTGCCTTCAATAACAAACTGTCATAAGAAAAATCTTGGCGGGGACACAAACATTTATCTACATTGTGTCTCTACATAGGAGGCCACAGTGATACGCTTTTACTTCTGAGTAATTGCTGAGTGACCTCCCATGTTCACTGTTTATATGTTACACTTTTCAGGGTGATATAACAACTGTCCTTCCATTCGCCCTTAAAACCTCTCTAACAATTAATTTTCTGACCCTTTCTGCAGCCAATAGGGCTCCAGTGTCATCCAGCATCCATTGCCTTATAGGCCTCTATCTGTACCCAATGTGCCCACACAGGAACAGCCTTCCGAGTCACTGGTGGTCTGGACAACAGCCATTTTCCCCAGCTGAAATGCTGCAGTCTGTTTCCAGTGAAATTCCGGGCTCTTGTGCACAAGGCATGCGTTTATGCTGATTAAGCACCCTTTTTTAATCAGCAGGATGTGCACTGTCAAGCATATTTGACTCAAATATAAAAGCATAAATTGGTTTACTCAGTTAAAAGCTTTGATCTGGCAGTAACAGCTAGTAGTTGGAACTACAGGAATCCTTAGTGGTTATGGATCCCAATTTACTTTTGGCTTCTAAAGCAGAATGTTAGAAGTGGGTAGGAATTTCTTCACTGTCACCTAACAGGGCGCTGAGGTCTTGAGAGTGAGAGATGCACTATTTCTCCTAATAACATTGCTTCTTCATTGTCTTTCCCTTGCTAGCCTGACACAAATAGGCTTCTAAATTATCATTATGCCATATGTTACTGCAAAATAGGAAGCATACATTGGTGCCCTAAGACAAAAGTCTAGCTAAAGCTGTAGGAACTTCAGTGAGATATACTCAGAAAAGGAGCCCTGCTCTTGTTCAAGAGCATAAAATTTAGTTTCAGACTTTGTTCATTTTAGTGTGTGGATAAAGCCAAAAGAGGTAGTGATTAAAAAGAGTATCTATGCATTTTATATATTCTTTTAGGACATACCTGCCATCCTAAGAGTCGGAAATCATCAAAATACTGTGTTCTATCCAATGAACTGCTGCAAAAATAACAGTTTTTAAATGACCATTAACTTGGAACCAGATCAATGATGTAATTTAATCCTCAAAATTACTGATCAACCCTTTTCACCTAGTCACCTGTTTGCTGTAACATGAAATGAGGAAACAGTTTCTTGGATGAGATAAACAAATAATTTGTTATTATTGCAAAATTAAAGTGTGCAACACAAGCAAAATAGCTTTTTGCATTTTGTTTTTAGCAGTTACCACTTGCCTTATTAACTCCATCTGACTGTTCCTGTATTCCCGCTTTGTGTTACCTTAGAGAATTAAACCAGTTATCCTTCCAGCCCAACTCTTTTTTTTTAAGCATTTGCCTTATTCACAGCTGTTACAAGAAATTTAGGTGTAGAGATTGGTTTACTTAGGTGTTTTGGCTAACAAAGGTCAAGAGTTATAAATGTGTGAATCATTAATTGTAGTGTGTGTTCCTTTTGCTGTGTTGCTGAGAATTGCTCAGGAGAACAGAGATTAAATACTTCCCCACAGACTGCAGTGTTTTTCCCCCCGTTGCCAGAGTTAACTCTGCACTGGTACAAGGAGACATCTGCTCAGGATATCTGTATAGGTTGCTTCTGGTGGCCACTTGGACATCCACCAAGAAATAACATTACATTGAGTTTTCTGTGATTGAGCCCTTGCTTTTCCCAGAGAACAGAGCCTCCTGTTAAAGCACTATAACATCACATACTGACAGGGTGTCAGTCTGCTGTTTTGTCAGGTGCTTTGATACACATACATGTTTATAAAATAAAAGGACTTTAGGCAGATCTGAGAGCTCATAGCATCGCTCAGGTGACTGATCCCAAAGCATTAACACTGTTCAGTGGGAACATTTCTGAGCTTAAACTTAAGTTTGTGAATTATTAGTTGCTAACTGGTGTCCCAAAAGTATGCTTGCAAGTTAAGGGTCAAACATCTTGCTGTACAAGTATAGTATCTTCTGAGGCTAGACATTACTTGTGACCAGGGATCAGGATAGATCCTAGCTGGTGTGGTCTGTGGCTTTTTAAGTTGCAGTGGTCAGTCACTGAGGGTATTCATACAGTGTTACTCAGGGCCAAGGCTGTGCACTGAGAGAGCAGTATTGCACTTAATATGCTCCATTTCTGAGTGGAAGTCTGGATATGTTTGGGGGCTGTAAGAAAGAGCAGTCTGTCTCTGTCACACACTCCACCTGTGGAGCTTAGACTGAGGCAGCCTCTCAGTGCGGCTTTGGGGGTTGACTGAGAGTGGCTGAATGGTGAATGTGGACCAGAGAGCAGGCTTGAGTAGCTCTGAGCTGATGCTGCTGAGATACACAGAGCATGCAGCGCTCGAAGCATGGGCTTCCCCCTGCAGAAGAGGGACATACGCCGACAACCGCTACTGAAGAGGAATATTTTAGTATGCAAGATGCTTTCTTACCAGCAGCAAGATTAGCACTCAAGGAAAACTTGGAAAAGCAAGCAGTGAAAGCTTGAAGAGGAGGCAAAGATTGCAAAGTGTCTAGCTTTGCAAAAGAACATGTAAAAACCAATAGTGAGAGCTTTGCTCTGTTTTGGCATCCAAATGTGACTAGCAGCCTTTGACTCTATGCCAGTTCAGCACTGGGTGTGAAATCTTGGCAGTTTGCCTTGACTTCACAGCATTTTTGGGTCTGGAGACAGAGAGTGCAGAGGAGTGCAGAGACCTGAGCATTGAGATGATTTTATAAGTCTTGTTTGTTTCTCTTTTCTATTTACAATAAAATTTGGATGCCTTTAGGGACTATGGAGGATCTAGCTCGCAAAGCTTAGGCTGACAAAATAAACTACATCCCCCAGTTCTTTAGAAATGGTACTTGGAAGTGTTAAGCTGTATTTTGTCCTCCCTTTAAACAAATAAACAAAAATATTTCTGGCCAAGGAAAGCTTTTATCTGATGTGATTTTCAGTAAGTGAAAATCACATCAGCTTAAAATGCCAAACTTCCTTGTCAAGAGCCAATATGTTTTTTAACATCTCTCTTATTCCCAGAACTATCAGAACTGCATAGAGTATCTGGAAACAAATGACCACAGCTTCTAAAAAATCAGAAAAATTAAAATTATAAGAATGTTTCTGGTATAGTTTGTGCTTGCACAACAAATACACTACATCAAGATGTTTAACCTGAGCCTTTAAATAAACTAATTGTGGATTAAAGGGGTACTTTTCCAAAACAGTTGAATGATTTTCTTTTTGCTTGTACATGTGAATTTCCCCAAGTCAGAATAAATTTTATGTTTCAGAAGTCCTCTCACTGATCTTTCTAAGAGTTTCAATTAACAGGTGCATAAGGATCTTTGAGACTCTAAAAACTGTGGATTTTACTCAGAGCTCTTTTGCCCATCTGCTGTTGAAGGCAGCACTCCTCCTCTGCGTGGGAGGAGAGGGAGGGCGGGTTGTACTTCCCAGCATTGCTGCCACAGACCTTGGCAGCAGAAAGCCCTGTCAGGCAAAGGGGGTGATCTAGAAGCAGCAGAGTTAGCAGATGCAAAGCCTGCCAACCTCGGGTCCCCAGCACAGGAAAGGATTCCACCAGCCCTTTACTTCTTTGCTTGTATTACCACACATTGTGACTTCTGCGCCTATAGTACCTGCTTTTGTTGCCATCACCTTCCCCTGTGGACAGCACAACCCACAAATCTGTTATTTTGGTTATTCCAGCATCCCTTTGGGAACTTTGATGCCAGGCATGACTGTGATACTTCAAAGAAGAGATCCTAGAGGAAGATACTGTGTAAACCCTTACAGGCATTCCTGGGAGCAGCAGTGTGTCCCACAGTCTGCCAATACACGTCTGTTTATTCCCACGCTGGCTTCAGAAGAAGGCAGAGCCGCAGATTTCTCTACATTGGCAAATCCTATATAGCCTGTTTTGTACTACTCACACTTTTTGTTCCCCTGCATGTCTTGAATAGGATTAACAAATGGAGTTTTTCCTTTAAGCTCTGGTGAACTTTACTAAGATGCTCAGAAACTGCGTCAGAAGTTTTAAACAGTCTTTTTCACTAGTGGTTCACTTGGCACCATAATTTCTTAACAGAAGCACTGACACTTTGTGGGTGACAGTTCTTGCTCTGTATCACCATCAGAGTGTGTGACATATTAACTTTAAAGCAACGAAGAGCTTTTATTTGCTGAAAGCAGGTCTCTTTAAATATTGACCTCTTTAAACATTAAACATTATGGACAAATATCCCAGAATTGATGATGCAGGGATTGCAAAATAAATTACTGTTTAAACCATGGAATGTGCAGCATGACAGTTCAGTGCAGCTGTCAGGGCCACCTCCAACTATCCCCTGGAAAGTGCTCTCACCAGCTGTGATGTCGGGGCTAACAGTGGTTTCAAACTTACTCCAGGAAGCATTATTGTCAAATAAGCATGCTGATTAATTGCTTTAATGACTTCAAATAAATCTCTTATTGTCTGCCTTCTGAGAAAGTAATAACTTGAGAAGTTATTGCTTTGTGAAAAATAAAGTGATGTTGGTCTTTTGGGCACATCAAAAATGAAAGTATGTAACTCAAGGCATATAAAAGGTCATAACTTAGTAATTTTCTCTCCAGATAAAAATGTATTGGTCAGTTCATTGAAATTCCAATCACTCTGACATTTGTATTGCCTCAGCAAGCTTGCCCAGCTCCAGTTCCAAGTTCTTTGAGTCAAGCACCTTGCATGAAGAAGGGAACACAAATTCTAAGCCAATACCACCCCCTGTGAGTTTTTCTTTGTCTCCTTTTCACTACACTTCAAAAACAAGGAACAGCTGTTCTCTGGAAAGCCTCAGAAGAGTGTAAACAATGCTATGCACCAGATACGTTTTACTTCAGCTCAGAAGCAATCCTTTTGCAAGCAAGTGTACTTATAATCCAGTAGGAAGTCTTTTAACAGAGGAAGAACTTGCAAGGCCATACACAGACTGTACTCACTGCAGTATGGAAAACTGATGGCTTATCTTCAGAGTGATAAACCATCCTTCTACACGGCATTGTAGGTGAGACCAGAAGCACAACTTTGAAGAAAACCTCCCAATTTTTCTCACCTACCATGCTGCAGAGGGGTCTCAAAGCAAATTATCTGGATTACCTGCAGGTAACTCCAACCCAGAAGGTGTTCCCCGGGACTGCTTCAGCCACTAATGAACGACAGAATCAGAGCAGGATCAATCTAAAGTAAAACCTACTGAAATTAATGTATTGTGGAATAACTATTAATTATTTTACTTTATAGATTCACTACTACTGTGTTACCCTACTTGTCAATGTATGCATAGTCCAAATGCTCTTCTGATAAATAATTGATTACCATTTCAGCTGCAGTATCACCTTTGGTGGGTGTTGACTAATTCATAAATACACTAATAAATGGGGAAGAAAACCCCAGAAACCAAAGCCAAACAAAATAAATGGTCTCTGGTTGAAAACTGAAGTGTAATTTCTGTCTAATGCGTTTTCTTCTGCTACTTCAAAACTTCTGAAGGAAACACTGGGCTTCCAGCCACAGGCAGGATTAAAGCTCAGATGACTTAGGTCACTGTTACTTTACTGGCTTCAGTGGACAAAATAACTACACATCCTAGATAAAGATCTAGAAAAAAAATTATTTTGCCATAAGCACTGACTGAAAATTCAAAATTTAAGCATTGGTTTTTAGTTACCATGATAAGAATATTACACCGAGATAAATAACAAGATTCACTCAGCTATTTTCTGTTCTTCATTTCAAGCCATCAGTTCTACTACATTAGTTTCTAATGTAGGGGCAGGCTGGAGTATCTCTGGTGCCATGAGAAACAACAGATTGATGCAACACACCTTTATGGAATGTGATCTAAATCCTTACAATTTAGGCTTCCCTTTGAATGCTAAATGCTTTTGTATGTATCTCTCCATGTATCTACATGCATATATTCTCAGGCAGCATTTGGAAATTATTTCTACCTCAAAGTTTACATCTGTCTCTTCCTGTTTAAGCTAACCTGCTTTGAAATTAAGATCTGCTTTAAATTAAGACTATGTGTTATACCTCATAATTTTGAGAAGGTTTACGCCAGCCTCCATTCTAGCTATCAGTATTCTCCCCAGCAGAAGCTGCAGGCTAGTTATTCACCTAAATCTTCGTGTTTGTCTTAGGTTTCCAGAAGATTGTTACTGTTATGCTCCAAAAAAATCCACTCGGAAGAATCTGGAAGAATCTGCTTTTGTAAAAGAGATCCCTCCATGGCACCTGCAGTCTTATTTAGATGCATTCCGCATTCCCCAATTTTCAAAGATGCTGGAGTTTCTATCCATCATCTCCACTGCTGCTGGAAATGTTAGGCATGTCATTTGGAATGTCAGGGAATTTCTTTCCTTTCCCAGTGATCTTTGAATTGAGGACCTTCTTAGCAAGTGCACCTAGAGGTGGGCAACAGGGCTGCTCTAAAATATAAACAATGTTGAGTATAAATAAACTGTAATTTTACCAAGACTTAATTTTAAAATCTAAGTGGAAGGTTACAGTCAGCTGAGCTGATCTTGACTAACCTACGGATAAAAGACACAGGTTAAATCAGCTGTAAATCTGGGCAAAGACTATCCACAGGAAGCTGTTGATCTAATTATAGGTAACTGCTGAAAAGATAACAGTTCTATAATAGACATGCTCTTGCAAAGGGTATTTCCTCATAGACAAAAGATGCCAGATGATTGAAAAAAACCCTCCAAATTGTTGTACGTGAGCACGAAGTAGTTTATCCTGTTAAAAAAACCTAAAACCTAACCAATTTTCCAACAAATAAATAGGACACAAAGTCTTGGGTTTAATTTTGTTGACAGAATTTGGAGTCCCATCAGCTTCTGAGCAGACTGAGCAGTGGTGCTGCTTTTGAGTCTGCTAGATATTGCATAGTTATTAATAATTTTCCTCACATCACTGGTGAAAGTTAAAATCCAAGACAACTGAGAATAAAAGCAGTAGCTAAATTTGCAGCTTTGGCCTATGGGCCCTTTTATCTGAACAAGTCTGAATATTCAGTTTTGCAAGTGTGATTTTGCAACTCAAAATAACTGTTCCACTTCTGTCCCAAAGCTCTTTAGTTAGTCACTGCCTGCAATATTTTCTGCAATACCTGTCCTTGACACTATCCAATGCAGATTATTTTAAATTTATGTGTATGAAAAGTGTATTCTTCGTGTGTGTGAAGATCAGAAGAAATCTACTGCCTCTTAAAAAACTGCCTCTCTTTCTTCGCCTCCATCTCTGCTCTCTGCACTTCACACTCAGAAAGGCTTTGCTAACAGCTCCAGTGTAGCCACTCATGGCGAACAAGCAAAACATCCCAGAAGCTGGGCAGCATTTCAGTTGAATAGTTCAAGTCATCCCTGTATTTAAAGTCAGAGAAAGCTTGCGTAACTTAATTGAATTAGGACATTTCACAAAAAAATACTTTATCTAAGCCTGACTTACCTAATGCTTTTTGCTGGTGCTACCAAAGAGTCATCCTGAGTCTGTGACACCAAGAATATTCAGAATTTTAAAAGGAAGCAACACAAACTCAAACCCTTATTCTTCCGGGTAAGGAAATCACCCAGCTTGGGGATTTATTTGGCAGAACTTAGAATGTATCAAATCTGACTGAAGATCTGGAAACTCAGTGTCTCACAAATGCTTTTAAAAGGGAAACTCGCTCAAGTTGAACACAATGATGACAGCAAGTGCTTTGAGATTGTGAATAAAAATGCAACCAACAGACCGGTACATCTAAGAAATGCTTTTGTAAGACGCAGAACTGCACTGCTGAACTACCTGAGAGTCAAATCTCAGAACACAAGCTTTCCTCCACCTGACAAAGACCATTCAATTTTTAAGACTTTATATGGGCAGCTTTCTAGCTGCCAAAGGTTGTTGAAGTGTTTCAGTTTTGTTTCTCACACATTGTCAAAAGATTTTTTGTTTTGGCTTGTGTGCTTTCAAAGGCAGAACAGAAATATTGACAAAGGCACTATTCATGTCAGTATTTAACTGCTGATTGACAACTCTTTCTCTGCATGCTGGTGGAAGCTGCTGAATTATAGCTTTGGCTGGAAGGAGCCAACAGTGAAATTGAACACCTCTTCCTCAGCCCCAAATAACTGCAAATCTAAAGGGTCTTTTGTTGAAAGATTATTGAGTTTCAGAAATCCAGGCAAGAAAGAAAAATATTTTTTTTCCCAGTCCAACCCTGACCCCTGAACTCAGGGTAGATATTTCTGCCATCCTCGTCAGCATGCCATCTAACAAAGAGGTTGTTAGTTTCTGTTAGGTGTTTTGTTTCCTCCCACATCATTTCAATGAAGAAAGAACAAAGTTAAAAGTCCTGGATGTTCCTATGTTGAAAAATTCTATGGCAGAAAAAAAGAAAAGTTGAAGAGATGGACCTTATTAAGTAATGAGACCTGGTTTTCTATACTAGGAATAAAAACCAGAAAAAACCCAAAGAAAATAAGTAGGTATTTTAGGTTTTACATATCCTAACAAAAAGCTATTTCACATTTTTAAGCAGTATTTATAGACAATTGTCTACTAAAAGAAATGGTGCAAAGTCAAAGTTTCCATGAAGCAGCTGCTACTTTTACCTTTTTGAATATTTTGAGCTTTCATTTTTAAATTTCTCCTTTTAAAAGGGCAGCCTTGAGAAGGCTCAGGGGGGAATCTCATCACTTTTTGCAGCTCTCTGCAAGGAGGCTGTGGTAAGTTGGGTCCTGTATCTGCTACAGTGCCTGCAGTGGGAGGACAAGAGGAAATGGCCTTCAGCTGAGACAAGGTAGAGTCAGATTAGATACCAGAAAATATTGTCACTGCTAGAGTGGGCAGACACTGGAATAGGTTGCCCAGGGAGGTGACAGAGTCACCATTCCTGGGGGTGTTCAAAAGGCATCTGGATCTGGCATTAGGTGATGTGGTTTAGAGGTTTAGGGCAGTGCTGGGTTGGTGGTTGATCTGGATGAACTTGAAGGTCTCTCCCAGCCTTGAGTATTTTACAAAAACACTTCCCTGGGTATTGCAGGGTAACATGCTGGACTTTGTCTTTCAAATACATGGAAACAACTTGGCATTTACATGGGCCGAAATACTTAGAAGTGTTTCTGTTTCAGAGGGGACTTTTTGAATGCACATACAGCAAGTGAGGCAGAGTCAGCCCTAATATTCACCATATAATAATATACCAGGAATAAAGGCTCTATAGCTACATTAGCATTTGAATTATCTCTCTAGTATTGAGACCATTTATCTAATTTCATGTTTTTGAATATTCTGAAATAAATGTCAAATAAATATGAAATAATTGAATCCATAGAAATATCAAGATGATTATTTTTCAAAAGAGAGAAAGTCAATAAAAATATGAGGGAAGCAGCAAAAAGAGAGTAGTAAGCTACTCACACATGTACATGTCCAATCCAGCATTTTGACAAAAACTTGTGTGACATTTTGATCTCTGGGTGCCCAATAGTTCTGCCACATTCCTCAGTGTGTTAATTCTGAAAGAGGCCCACCTTTTTCTCAAGAATTTTCACTATTCGGGTGCTTCTCCATTCCTTGACACAGAACAGATCTTCTCGCCCTTCACATTCTTTTAAACTTTTAAACCATTAGAGAGAATATGTCTCTGACAGTCTGGCAAAAAATCCTTACATAATTCTGTTCCAGAAATCTGTCCTAATTAAGGAGGTGTTTCCTCACATTTTTTTAGTAAAGCTGCTGGTGTCATCAACCTCTCAACAGAGATGCCAATGGATCTCTTGACAACCTATCATGCTTTCAAGCTATCAAGTAGTAACTGCTATTTTGTAGTATTCCACAGGCTTTTATCATTACCTTAAAGCCTGCATTTCTCCAAAAATTGTTTCAGTTCTTGAAAAAAAAACAACAAACCAAAACCAATTACTATTTTCAGACTTCTTATGCACAAGATTTTGGGAGCACAGTGAGAGAAGAAGAGAACTTTGAGTAGAAGACTTAGACAGCAACTTTTTCTTCCAATTTTAAATTTCTTCTAATTTTAAACTCTTTCTTACAAAAACTTAAAGAAACTAATCTTATAAAGGAGAACTGTTTAAAATGCTTTCAGAGGAAAATAATTTTCCTGATCTTACCAAACGACAGTGAGAACTTTGCCTGAAGGTATGCAGTCATCACTTTGGTAGGGCCTGCACAAGTAGTATGCTGAGACCAAAGAAAGAAATAAATTCCACAAAACTTTAAAATTCAGAAAGAAAATTTCCCCTCATATAGAAAAGGAAGCCTCTTTGGGCCCAATCTCCTTAAATGATAATGCCTTACAATCCTTGCTTTCTATTTTGCATGCACCTAAGTTTTGTACATACATATCTAAATACTTACATATAAGCCCTGACATTCTTTCAAATTCAATTTTCTTCATAGTTTTTTTGAATTCAGGTGATTCCAAAACTTGACCTTGAGGCTGCTACAGGAAAGGACTATTCTACCATCAGAATGGCAGAAGCACACAGCTAAATGCAGTTAAAGAGCCTTAAAAGCTCATAGTAAATTGCACAAAATATCTCCAAATATGCATACCTTTTTATCAGTACAATGTGGACTGTGTCACAAGCTTTAGAGTATTTTACATAGCCCTATTCTGTGATGCTTTCAGCCCAGCAGTAACTGTGGTCAGGTGAGTAAGGATGTCTCAGAACTTCATCCAAACACTCATAGTCTCTTTTTGCCAGTAAATATGATTCCCTTCTCCCTCATATCTGTCCCAGTTCTGCTTCTAGAACTACTTTAAAAGTTGATCTATGTTACCATTCTGGACAGCTATTTTCACCTGTATTATGGGAGACATAAACACGCAATGGGTAGGCATAAACCACCACTAATCTGAACTACTTTAATTTGTTTTTATGTGTATTTATTCTCTGCCATGCACACTGTTAAATTCAAGGAGCAAAACTTGAGTGGAAAAGTACTTTGTCCAGGAGCAGTGAGTGTAGGTCCTCAGAAAACTACAACCTCTGGTAACTCTGAGCAAATAATTCTTTCTTTGCATGGAGTTTTTATCTCAGAAACTGTGTAGTAATTGTTCTTTTCCCCTACAACTTTTTCTGGTTTTATCTTCAGGCAATATAAGCTCTCTGTACAGGAAATTTCTTGCTGTGCCTTTGACTGGAACCAGAATGAGAAAACTCTGTCTCACCTTCAACTTTCTGTGCACTCTTTTGGAATGACAGTAAAATAAATGCTAAAAAAATCTGGCCAACTCTGTTTAGGCCATTCAAAGTAACATTACTTCTAGCTGTTTTCAGCTTTTTGGTTCCATTGTGCAAAGTGGCAGTTTTAAATATGTTATTGTTAAATTAGTTTAATAGTTCCTGTACAAACAGAACTAAGTACCATCTAAACAGCTAAACCACTGTTTTTCACTAGGTGCCTCACTGGGGAGAATTTCCAATAAGAACTGTCGTAATATTTCTGTTTGTGAAACAGACAGACAGTGTCACATGTGTCATCCCCAGTCTGCATTGCAAAGACATAGCTTTGTGTCAACAAAGTGATGTGACCTGTCCTCATCATTGATGCAAAAGTACTGGCAATCTGGGAGAACTACAGTTGGCAAAGTTAGGAGTTAGCTCTGTGACTTTCAGGTGGGGTCAGATGATGGGAACACACTTGCTTTAGACAAGCAAAAGTAAACAAGTCTCAAATAGGCAATGTTTTTCACATAACCTCTATTTCCAGAGAAAAGCAAAACCTAATGCACATTCTGACCAAAGGCCAAATACTGAGCCCTGGCTGCATATGCCTAATTTTCATTGTGATCAGCAGGAACTCTGTGTATGTCAAAGGTCAGAACTGAACCCCAACTTCAGCTCAGATCAATATAAACATACAATTTTGCTGGCTCCACCTAAGTGTAATAAAATAGAATTCAAGCTATCACATCACTGACTAGTACATTTCATGTTTAATCAAAGATACAGAACTTTAAATTAATGGCAGTCCAAGAAAATGAAAGTAAGTGTAAACCAAATAAATACCTTGAAGTACAAAATATAAAACCCCAGACATTTATCAAAGCATAGCTTAAATGTTCTGTTCACAAGAGAGTACATCTGAAGGAATAAGAGATGTGCTAAGAAACCAGACATTAAAGCTGCAGAAGGAGAAGAAACTCATGGATGGACTTAAGTCATGTCACCTCAACTACAGTGTATAAGGTTAAAGAACAGCAAGCAATTGGATAAATGCCATTGGAAACTGGACATGTGCTGTTGAAACCAAGAGAAAAAGTATAAAACCAGTTTTCCAACCCTTTTTCCACTGAAGGGAGCAGTATTTTCCCTTTTGAGGTGCCTACTGGCTTGAATTAGCTAGGCACCATCTACTTCCTCTGCGCCCACCATGGCATGAGGCTACAATGAGTCTTCTCCTTCCAGAGCATCACAGTTGTCATTCCTGCTCTGTCTTGGCTGTCCCTTAGGAACATGACTGTATGAGGTGCAGAGTCTGACATACAGCACGAGTTAAATCCCCAGGCGCTCTGCTTTGAGCAATGCAGATTATGAGGTCCAGGGCACTTCTAACTCTGTTCCAGCAGAAGCAGCACGGGACACCTGCTTGAGCTCTGGTCACAGTTGTATGCATCCTTTGAAGGGCAGCAGACATTAAGTAAATTTAACTTTTTAAATACTAATTATCATCTCCCACATACAGTCTGTGCACACAGATTCAGATACAGCTCTTGGAAGCTGGTTGGTTTATATACACGTAGATACAGTTGGTTGCATATAACCACCTGTCCTTAACTGGCACATCTCTCACTGTAATTAATTTTATAGTAAAAACCCTCTTTTGCCAAAGATATCTTGATCGTCCTTTTGGGATGCACTGTATGATTCATGTGCTTAGAACAGGCAAACATACCCCTCAGAGCCCTCCCAATTTGTTTTTCTGTATATATTCAGTTTAGCTAAGTTTATATATTTAAAAAGTAAATAATATTTAGAAAGTAGAATATTAGTAGAGCCAGGGAAAATGTTAAATAAATCTGAAGTGTGTGCATGTTATGACACAGTTTTTAAATTTCTGCCTTCCCAAGTGGGAGTGGAGATCATGTACTATGGTGTGACTATGTATATATTGTCTATTTTAAACTGTATTATGATTTAAAATATTTTACTACTAAAGTAGAGAAGCACTCAGATCTTAAACAAACCAGTCTTAGAGTAGGAGCCAGTTCTAATTGTAATGCAATGTCATCCAGCTGCTACTGTGCAATATTCCAGCAGAGCTTTTCCAGTTGGCTGTAGCCTCGAGGTGTTATGGCAATGCAGGGCCTGTTTCCACCTCTCTGCTCCTTTGGGCTCACAGCAGTGGGATGATGCATCATCAACATGGCACAGCATGTCTAAGGGGGCTCCCCTAGGAGCACTGTAACACCTTTGAGATTTTAGTCTTAAAAACTAAAAGGACTCCCAAGAGAAGGTATTGTATGTTGTGGTGACTTTTCACTCTGAAACAACAATTTCTTTGTTACCTCAATGTCCTCCTCCTTCAGTGCCCTAGTTGTAACCTCAATATCCTATCTATTTGACTTAAAGGAAGGAACTTGTCTTTGTGCTAGCAAGTACAAGGTCACAAAGGAAACAGAATCCTCTGTTGTGCCTCTATGTTAGCCTTGGTAGAACACCACTGACACCTTGGTATAAGCACCACTGACTAAGAGAAAGAGGCAAGACAGAGAACCCTGTCAATTTGATACATTTGTATGGCAGGTTTAATCCCTGTAAAAAGATATAATGTGAAGATGTTTGGAAACAGCATGTTAGAAGAGTGGATGAAAAACCTACATATCTTCCATACTGAATGTGCTGCTTTCCCAATCCATTTAAACATCCCACTCTTGCTTTTTTAGACCTTCACCACAAAATCAAATTCCCTCTCCTGGCTACAGCCCATGATGCTTAGAAAATATTTTTAAGGTCAGGTGCGGCGAGGGGGGAAGGTGAGAGGGGAAAGAAAATAGCATCAAAAGTCAGGAAAAAAAAGGAGTGAAAACAAGATGTCAAGGAGGTGGGGGGGAAAGGAGGGAATGAAACCAGATTTTAAGCTGACAGCATATTGCTGCAGACCCAAGATAATGAAAAATAAGTTACAAACCACATCAAGAGTGCACTTCAAAATGCCTGGCTTATTTTCCCTGCATTTACTCCACTGAGTTATTACTGGTCAGCATCCAGCAAAGAAGACACCTTCTTAACTGGAGAGGACTTTCAAACATAACAAAAAAATATAGCTGCAGGCCAACTGGTGTTCTTCAGTCAGGAGTGATGGTACTTAACGGGAGTAAAGCAAAAAGTGGAAAAAATAGTATCTAATCAGAACTGTAGGGGGAAAAAATGTGTCTATGTGGAAAAAGGTAATTTCCAAGTTGAAAACTAAGCAGGGAACAGGCTTGAAATAGTGGAAAACAGTAAACAAATTCCTGTGAGATGAACTAACATTGTGCTGTGCAATGAAAAGTAATTGGAAAGTAAAGAAAACAAGTGGTTTGGAGCCAGAACATAACAAAAACTGTCATAGAGTCTCACATCCCAGATAGCCCACACACTTCTGGTGCTAGGGACCTCTTGGAAGAAGAGTCTGTCTCCCGTTTGACTCAGGAGAGTTCACAGGAATTTTTAAATCACAACTGTCTCTCCTGAAGGGGATCTAAGAGATATAAATAACATTGCTCAATTGGTGCTGCTCTTTCCAAATGCACAACCTCAAAAACTCACCATTACATCACTAGGATAGAGAGACATCAACATCATTGCATCCAGTTCTGCTTCTGTGGGGACCAATAGTTAAACTCAAAGTTTAATATAAAGCACTTCTACGAAAAGCTTTTCTGAACTTTGTCATTGTGTTACTTTGCAAATTTCCTGTCAATCCCATTTTATTTTATTTTCTTCAGGGTGATAATGCCTTTCTATAAAAGAATACCACCTCCATCAAGACATTTCCTGTAAACCAGTGAATTGCCATCTTAGACACAAATTTCTTCTGAGATTTAGTCCTATATGCTCATTATCTCCATGCAGGAAGATGTTGTATCTGCCTGAAACTTACCCTTCTTTCTTAAGTGTGCTAGCTGATCTAATGACTCTTGTGGTACAAATTAATGTTTTGGTTTTTATGGGTCTCTGGAGCATTATTCTTATTAATTTATGAATTATAAAAATGAGTTACAAGATCCAGTGTGTCACAAAGACATCACCCCCCCCATTATGATTGTCTGTAAGTCAATTACCTTCCTTGTGCCTCATGTGGAAAAGTGATGCCAGAGGATGAGACCATGGAAACTATTGACATATCTGGAAGAGCCAGTGGTAACACAAGGATTACCTGAGAAGTCAATTGGCTTGTGACATCCTGTGCCAACACACAGGTAGCTAGTACCCACTCTGTTCTCTAGGAGAAATGCCAACAAAGCTGCAGCAACCCAAAAGCATTTAGGAGCCCAGTGTGTACCCCAGAACCATGCTCCAGTGGGTGTGATGCAATCCCTATCAATCAGCAAAAGAGAATTAGTTGAGAGATACCCATGATTCATTCAAATGAGATGGCATTACTGGCTTCTGTAACCCATTATGTCCCTACCCTAGCAGGAAAGGCCACCTACTTTGACCCCTAGTAGGAAATTCATGTACTTGTTAAACAAAAATAAATCTCTTCTCAAGCAGTCCTAATGTTTGATATAAGGTATTTGCATCACAGTAACATAAATAGTTATAGCACTGAGAAATCAGCATGCTTTTAACTGCTAAGTCATTGCCCTTTCACCAATAAATAATTCCAGATCTCTTCTAAGGGTCCAGTCTCATCAGAGTCCTCAAGGGAATCTTGTATGTGGAGATCTTACGTGGTCCTAGGAAGCAAAGACTGTGAGTTGATTGAAGACTTCTATAACATATTCTTTTGAGATCTGATTTGTGTAGGCAAATCTGGTCTTAGGACCTCATAATTACTGCCAGTAGAACTGATTGATCCAAGGTCATAATCTTTCCTTCTTTTCTGTGCGGTCTGTCATCCAGGGCAATTCAATTTCTCTTTATTTAAACATGGGATAATTTCCATGAACCCAGAGTGTGGCATAGAATTTAGGAATACCTGTGTGCTAACTTAGTGTGCTGTCACTTTTCATTATGCCATGAAGCTGCTTTCAAGCCACTGTATTTATTTAACAACAAGCTCAGAACATCTGTGTAGAGGGTTAAAGCAACTACTAGTAGTTCCAAATTCTTATGTTGATGAGTGGACCTGTACAACACCAAAATATTTCTTTCTTCCCATCCTAAACAGAAAGGAGGAGACTTACAGTTTAATGTGTTGCTACTTCACTGTTTTTTGAGTGTGACCTTACTGGCACATTTTCCACCTTGCACCAAGAGCAGCTGGAAGTGTGCATAGCTCTTCATGAACTCTGGTGATTTATTGCTCTGCGTCTATTAAATCTGGTGTTAGTTTCAGTGGACCTTGATAGGCAAAGCTGCAGACTGTGGTGGCTCAGGAGAATCTTCAAGCTACGAATAGGCTCCAGCCTTTGAAAAGTATATTCAGATGGATAGATGGAGGCAGCAACTGTTTTACCTGCCCATTTCAAACCACTGGTGTATCTTGGTCCTGATTTCTCCTCATTGAACTGTACAAATCTCTCCACACAGCTAATCCCAGTGAAGCTGCAGTCCATGGCAAAGCCTGAGTTTTGGAATTTCTCTGGTTTGTGGCATAGCTGGCTTTCAACATGGGTTGTAAATACAAGCTAGTGGCAGTGTGAAAATGCAATTACTTGCAGTTGCTTCATTATTTTCAAGTGACAGTGAGATATCCCTTACAGATAGAGAGCAACACTTGTTTCAGAGAAATGCCTTATAATTAAGGTAAGCATTTCATGTTACAGTGACTCCATGACTCATTCATCTGCTTGGGATCCTCTTAACTAGCTGTTCTGCCATTGAAAATAAGGGAATTCTAAAGGTGAGTCAATGTTTGGTTTTGTTTTGTTTTGTTTAGAACTAGCTGGTTTCCAAAACCCCACCTTTATTTTAGTATGAGTCTATGAAAAGAATTTTCCATTTGTTTTGTCTAATTTTCAGCTCTGTGGAAAAGACCTGCACAAGTGTTTGGGAACTTTTCATTATAAAAGTTGCTTTTATTGAATGTTAAGGTTGTGACTTCAGAGTCAAAAACCACTACAAAATACCCAACATTATTTCTTTTTGGAGTGGGTTTTCTCTGCAAAGGTGCGTTTGATATTTCTAGGTCTTATTTTCAAATTTAGTCTTTCAATAGAAGGGCAGGCTAACTGAATGATACGTCATAGAATGTTACTGCATTGCAATGTAGACAGAGGCTAAGAAGGTACTTTAATTTGTTCTACCTATTTTTGGGTTCTGATATCTTGCAAAAATGAAAGCCTTGTGTTAAGATTTGTAAATTGAATTCTGGCTCCTGCTCTGTTGGCACAAAGCAGTTGAAAAAACAACTGAAGTAATTTTAAGACTCCCAAACTTGGAATTTTTGCTAACACAGTGTTTAGAGCATTTTGCATGCCAATATTCCAATAGTAAAATTTCCTAAAACAGGTAGGAATACAACCTCAAGGTTCTCAATGAAATTGAATTGCATACAAATACGTACATTTTTATTGCCTTTTTATATGCAATGTGATATCTTTTGCTCCATTCCTGACTCATAGAAGCATATAATAGGCATTAGAGTGTGGACTTACATAGAATAAGTCCAAAAGCAGAGATGAGTGCTATTTGTTTTCACTGATGCAATCATGTAGGAAGAAGCTTTTCCTCTCATACTTGCCTGTTGGAAGACTCTAATTCTGAATATACCTGGTGGAGATGAAACTGTCTGTTAAAGCTTTTCTCAAGCAGCACCTCTTCACTCATAAGTAACCATGTTCAGGGAGGGGCATAGTTTGAAATCTCAGATAATAAAAGTAACCAGAACTAAATACTCAATCCTAGTAATGGCTGTTTCAATCAGTGTAAACCATTTTAATTCGGTTGACAACAGCCCAGCTGTTCCAACCTCAACTGGATAAAGATCTAGCCCAAGATGATAAGGTTTCCTCCAATGTCTGAGTTTAAACAGGATTATTTTGCACATTTCCTATATGAAGAAAACTTTTTAAAATGCTTGTTTTCTCCCTATGAATATGCTTGGTAAATATTCTCATACAAGCAGTCTCAGGCTCATTCAGAGCCCTAGCTATGAATAAATAACCACAGGTCTGGGTGCCTCCAGTAGGTTTTTTCAATATTCCAGTGAAAGGTGTAAACCATGCGCTCTACAAGCATATGTCACCAGACCTCAAATTAACTTGGTCTGTGCAGTAACAAGAGACCCTCAGCATTTACACAGTAGTTCTTTAATGTCCAGAACTATTTCTGTCCCTCAGAAATGCCTGTCCTTATGCTTAGGACGTGCACCTTCAGGGCCATCCACTGAGTGAGTGATCAACAGGAGGTCTCTGCACCTGGTTCCAAGCACTCACACAGCAATTTAGCAATTTTCCTAATGGAAAAGCTGTATACCTGTCTGCAGATTGAAACAAGGGAAGAAGCATTTTTCAGCCACCTTATTTCATCAGTGCTCATTATTAACAGGGCATGTTTTGCTGGGGCATCTGTTTCACCTAGGGAGAGGAGGTTTCTTTCTCTGACTGTGGCTCTCAGAGCTTCCCAAGACAGTGACTTACAATGAAAATCAAACACTTTGCATTGACAATGTGATTTTATAAAACAGACAAAGCAGAAAGAAAAACAAACACAAAAGAAAACCAAGAGACACCGAGGATCTGATTCTGGCTACTGAGTGGGAGCAAAGAATAAGATGTAGCTGTCTTTTGCAGCAGAAATTTTGCTTTCTGGTCAGGCAATATATTTTTCTCATGGTAGCTTTGTTATCCCTGTGATTCATGGACTTCATGGAAACTGGCCAGATGGGGGTAGCATGTGCCACACAATCCTCTTATGCTGTTCCTCTAATCATTATGAATTAAAGAAGTAGGTTAATGATGTTTCATCTCCTAAGAAATATCATTAATTCACAGGTATCCCTCATGTTTTAAAATGTTCTTCATCACCACATGTCAACCAAACAGCTAAACTAAGCCTGGGAGAAAGCACAGGGGCCTGAAAGAATAGAATTAACATGAAAAATAAACCAAAGCACAAGTCAGTGAACAGCATATACACTTTATCTTTGTGATTCAGGAAATAATTTTTTCCTACTGGGAAGTGAAGTACAAATAGAGTTGATTTTAACATTATGTGTTCCTCTCAACCTGCAATGAGGGAGGAAGGAGGTACACCTTAAATGTCAAGAAGTTAAGTTTTAAGAGAAAATATTGTACTTATCTGTCTGTACCAAAGGTTTCTAGTGGATTAGAGAGTAAAAGCAAAGGGGAGGCAGATCTGGAAAAGGCATAAGATGTTTTCATTTATTGTTGAAAAAACCCTTGAATGTTTTTTGTATGGCATGCACATAAGATCAATTAGGTCAGAAGAGTTTGTCTATCCCTGTTTTGGGGGTCATTCATCCCTGAAGAAATATACTGTAGTCTTAAGCACCACAGGGTTCAAAGATCTGAGATAAAATTATTGAATAAAGCTTTCAAAAGAGCCACAAGTGTCCAAACTAATCTTGAAGACCTGCACAGTTGATCCATGGTAGTTTTGCTTCCTTTACCAGACACAGTGAATGGAATTACTCTCCATTCACAGAACATAAGACTCCAACACTGAAGGACAGTGAAATCTTTCATGAGCTAAACTGGCAAGAGCAGAGTATATGGTATGGTTGAAAAGCACTGAGCTTCTGCTTGATTTGCTCTGTTTGTCTCTGCAAACAGTTACTGTAGGCAGGTCACCTCTTTTACCCTTGGGAAGGCTATATTCTTGCAACACAGCTTTCTCTCAGTCATGAGAGGAGTGTGAAAAAATAACTACAGGGACTAGCTCGTGAATTAGCACATCTTTTATCTTTGTGGTTTAAGGGAAAAAACTGCAATGAAAGAAGGGTTATATATAGGGTGGATTTTGGTTGTCTGTTCCTCTATACATCAACAATGGACAATGATGACCAATGTTCAAACATCAAGAGACTCAGGGCTTAAATAACAAACTGAACTGATTTGTCTATGCCAAGATTTTGTAGTGAGTTAGACACAAAGTAACTCTAGGCTCAATTATCCTCAAGAAGATTAAGAAACTCTTTAAGCAGCAAGAGACCCTCTTTTAGCAACAATTTCAGCTGGAGGCTTTAGAGGTCCCAGAACTCAGCATATGGAACAAAAGAGCGGCTCACTTGCTGGTTATACACAACATAACCTCACAAACATGTCTACAGTTTCACTGTGTCTAGCCCTTGTCAGCCACAGCCAAACAAACTGAGATGGCCTTTCCTTTCCTGGAGACCCCCCATTGTCATCTTTTCCCTTGCATATGGCACATGCCTTCCCAGTGACTCTTTGCTGTAGAGCCTTCCCATCTCAAACATGTCTTTGATAAACAGTTTCTCTTCTTGCTAAATTTTTAATAATAACAACACTCCAAACCAAAAACACCACACCCTTGGAATTTGCTGAATTTATGTAAATATTGCACTTCACTCTACTCCTGGCATTACTTTGCCTCCCTACGTCTTTCTGTTGCAGCTCTTTCACTGGAGTCTTGGTTAATGCATCAAATCATATTTAGGCTGAGTTCCTCCTGCTGTTACCAGCCTGGATGAGCCAGTATCTCTCACCACATAAGGATCTTAGTGGTAACCCAGGTAAATGTTAAACTCTCTTCAATTTACAGTGATACTGTTCAATAGCATCAATAGCACCTTTCAGGTAAAAGCATATGAAATGCTAAACATCTGTTCATTGCCCAATGAAATCTAATTGTCAGCCTACAGCATATTGCTACCTCATAAGATGGCTATTTAACACTATTCCAAAGCAAAGGTACATTTGTATGCTAAAAGAATTTAATACCTTGGCTGTTCAGCCATAATAGTGTGCAAATACTATTTTGCTACTACTGGTTCCTGTGTTTTAAACCAGCACAAGTTATATGAGCATATTTGTGTTAGTGAAAAGGTCATTATAATTCTCATTATATTACTTGATATTTGTTGATTGACTATTGCTTTTAGTAGGTAGGAGCTTTATGCTTGTGCGCATGCATAGTTAATGCTTAGGAAGTAGCAAAGGTGGTGGCTGTGGTGTGTGTTCTAAGAACTCCAGACCCAATTAACCATTTCTCTTGAGGTTTCCTGTATTTGTACCCTTTATGTTGGGCAGGCTACCTCCCATATGTTGAGGTATAGAGGACACAACTACCTGGTAGCTACCTTCTTCTGAAACACCTCAATTCCTGTATTATTCTATGCCATGCACGATATTACGCTTACCGTGGCTAAATGGTATTTGGGACAACTCGTGTAGATTGTTGTTGTCACTTCTGCCTGTATTTCCTCTGTCCCACTTGCTAGGAATATGAGTGATAGCTGAGTACTGTCTGGGTTCCGTGTACATGCATCCTAGAGCAGCTAGCTGCTCTCATCGCTACTGTGCCTCCTTGGCTGTCTCCCTGATCTTCCATTCCCCCTGGCCTGACTGAACATGTGGTCTACAAGCCATAAATTTGTTCTTTAATTCTAGCCAGTAAACAAAAGCCTGATGAATATGCCGTAACTGAAGTTAGTTAAGTGAAACTGCTAATTTTCTGCAGGAAGGATGAGGAGAACAAGAGGCACTGGGTGCAAACTTATATGCAAGACATTTTGTCTAAACATAAGCCTTTTTTACTGTAAGGGTGATAAAACACCAAAAGTCCAGAGAGGCTGTAGTGCCTTGGTCCTTGTAAATACTCAAAATCCAACTGGGCATAGTCTTGAGCAATATGCTGCAGGTGACCCTGCACGAGCAGGACAGCCAGACTGCCAGCCTCGGCTCATCTCTCATGCTGTCACTCTTTCAAAACAAGGCATATGTTCATGCAAAACCAGCTCAAACATTTTCTGAAAATTTGACACGGCCTTTCTGGAAATGGGGTCTCATAAAGTAAATGTTTTCTGGGCTTGTCAATACAGAGGGAAATACGTGACTCATTTTCACCCAATACAGATAAAATTTGAATGCTGTCTGACTAACCAGCAGTCACCTACAAGACTAGGAGAATTGCTACACATTCCTTACTTGAGAATATGTTATTAACTGCAATAAATGAATGGGATAGCCTCCATGCAGGCAGCTTTGCTGATTTTTATGTGTTTAATTACAGTTATCTCTTTTCAAGAAGGTTCTTTCCCTGTGACTAAATCTGGAGGATAAAACTAAGCATGAGTGCACCCAGTGACAGAACTCCCCCCTAACTTAATTTCAGTCAGGATTCTTTGCATGTTTGACATACTGCCAGCTTTTAAAAGTCTTTTCTAACAGTGTGTTACTTGGAAAAGGTTTAGATGTTCATGAGGAATGTGGATTTTGGTAAAGTGTGATGACTATTTTAGTTACCATGAAAAAAATGCTGAAAACTCTGAAATCTGTGCAGAAATCCAGTTTTATTTCAGTTTTCTTCTTCATTAGCTACACAGAATACTTTAGAAACTGGACATTAGCTGAACTAAGTATGATTAGTCTTCTAAAAAGTCAAATCTGTGTGCAATCAGTTTTGAAAATCATCATGCATGAAGCATTTCTCTATTCCTATTTAAAACAGAAGCTGACAAATTAAACTGTAAAAAACAAAAAAAGGTAAAAAAATGCACAGAACTATCAAGATGACCTAAAGCATTAAAACCTAAAAGACTTAATTAAAAAAAAGGCGCTGCTGCTAGTTGTATCTACTGTACTACCCATAGGTACAAGTGACTGGAAGCTTAGAAGTTTATATAGTTACTAATTACATCGAGAGCATACATCCCCATAGGTCTATTGAGAAGAATCAGATGATGTTTAAAAACCCTATTTCTGATATTCTCAGTGTGACATCCAAGGTGGAGTTTAAAAAGTGCTAGAATTAGAAAACAAACTGCTTAATTCTAACAGGAGCCTAAGAAAAGGCATCTAACCTCTGAAGCAGCTTGTGGCACTAGTTAGCTTAGTGTCCCAAAACTGGCACTTGCTCGAGGAAACTGTGTGCGGTCTGGAGGCTGCCCTAGTGTACTCCGATGTACGAGGCATGAAACAGGTCTGGCTGTCAGCCTTAGCCATGCAAGTCTTCTGTCCCCGGTTAAACATTCAGCAGGTCTTGCACCAACGCGCGCCGGTGCTCCTCAGTTGTTCTCCTGCGGCACTGCCGTAGCCTAGAAGGAAAGAGGAGAGGTTGTTGCTTTAGGGAAAGAGACTGTCACTGCCTATTTTGTGGTCTCGTTGCGGACCTTTGTTCTCAGAGTAGCTCCTTAAAATACTTGGAGCATTTATTTTCAGTGCTTCTTGCCAGAGTTTTGTAGAAGGCACTATGTGCCTGGCAAAGTCACCCTGTCTATTGGCTCTGGGGGACCATGAGTGAGCCCACGGCAAAGGGACTGCTGAGGAGTGCTTCCTCCTTCATGCCATCTTGTCTCCCCTCCCCTCTGCTCTACATCAGTCTATTTTGACAGAAACTGTTTGAATGTCCAGCTTGGAACACAGGTTGCAAAGAGATACTGCCTCTCCCTGCAAAATTCCTGGTAGAAGGAACTCGTGTGCTGTGACACCCAAGACAAAATCAGTTTTCTGTCAGTGAACTTTCTTATCAGTATTCTCATGGTTTGTACTTGAACCATGCAGTTACTCCTGTGGGAAAGTCCTTTGATACAAAAACTATATACTATTTTTATACTATATATATATAGTATAAAAATATATATACTATTATATATACTATTTTTAGTATTAAATCTATATAACTTATTGTGTATTTCCTGGCGAGTTAATTAATCAAGACTTCATTGTGGTCAGACGCCAGAAATCCCAAGGGATTTACATGTGTATTATAAAATAATTAGGACAAAGAGGAAGAACTGAATATGCTTTTGTTAGGCCAATCTTCTCACTCATAAAAGGTATACAAATACACTTTACATTACTCTCTTGGTATTTATAATTTATACATCTCTGCCTCCCTATGTCCTTCTGTGATCTAGTAGGAAGAAAGTTTGCTTTTCTAGTCTGTTCTGCAGAAACCAAGTCACTGAGACCAGAAGGTTTTTGTAGCATGAAGTCATTTTAGGCAGCTGAATGATCCAGACTTGCTACCACCTTCTTCTTTAATGGAATTCCATTTACAGGAATTCGTGAAAGAGACCCAGTGATTAAGATTTAGCTCCTTCCTGTAAGCCAGATCCACTTTCCGACAAATGGTGAAAATACTGCCAGATGGTTACAGATCAGAGTAGGGAAACACTCCAAGCCGAAATATCTACTCTCACTTACTATCTTATGTACATAATATTCAATAAAGACTTAAAACAAAAAAGAAAGCAAACAAACACTGAGTCCTTGCATGAATTTTGTCCAGAATTCTTCCATGTTAATTACCATTTAAAATCTGAACTACAAATTCAAATTTATTTCTCAAGGACTTTCTAAACTTGGGAAGGTCAAAATTTGTGTTACAAATTGTTTGGTAATGTGACAGGCTTCAGAGAAATAATTTACATGGTACTTGCCAACTGTATAAAACTTTAAATTGATCTGACTAAAGACTCACACTAGGAAATGCCTGAGCACTGAATTTCTGGCTTCAAGGAAAACAAAAGTGTTCAAGAAAACTAAATGTCAAAGAAAACTAAACAGTGTGTGGCTGAACATCCAGAATCAGTCTTTTCTCCACAGGTAAGTAGTTGCTTTTCCCAATGCATGGAATAGTGCTGAAACCCTATTAACCTCTCCCTTACTCATGTTCCAGCTTGGTTGCTCCAAAAATGGTCCTAAGATTTCTCTCCTATCCAAATAAAATCTCATGCCATTGCCCAAGAATGCAAACAACAGACAACTGACCTACTCTTGCTCTCAGAGCAAGTCTTACTCTGTGACTTGTATTGGTTACAGAAGTATTTACAGTAAGCTACAAGGTTTAAAACCTCTTGAAATGTGATCCGTTTTGACAGATCAGTTCCGGCAGGAAACGCTGCACCTGAGTAATGCTGGCCAAAACAATGTAGCTACTGCACACTTTCTATGGACTAGGTTGCATTTACTGTCATTTGCTCCCTCAAGGTGGTTAACTAGTAGCAGATGTCTCATTAATCCTATCTGCTCAGAAGGAGAGGTAGGCTACAAAGCAGGGAACTCCACATAAGGGAGAGTGACTCGACCAATCCCACAGTACTTGGAAGCAGGTTGTATCTGATTCCAGACGGGGATGGCCCGGGAAGGGCAGAGCCCGGGGCTGAGTGAGGCGCACCTCATCTCGTACTTACACAGACAGTCCTTTCTCCAAACTGGCTGTAGAAGGTCATCGTGACTTTGTGCTTGTGCCCAGTCCTCTGATCAAAGGTGTTACAGCTGTTGAAGGGTGGGCTGTACAAATGCAGGCTAACAGCAGGCTCTGTGTGGCTTATGTTCTCCACACGGTGCAGGCCAATGGAGTCTACACCAGCAAAGGCAGAAAACGGGAAGGTGTGTTAGCAGGAAGATCCAATGAGATCTCAATTGCCTGGAAAAATACTTTTCAAACTGTAACTCATGAGCAAATAGGCATGGCCACGCTTCTATGGGCTAAAAGTAATTCAGTACAGGGAATTTGGCTGCTGTTCTCTAGCACAGATTCCTAAATACACTGGTGACTCAAAATGCGTTATTGCCTTCCACAGTTCATGCAATATCTGCCACAAGATAAAGGCCAACAGAAATCCCAAGAAAATTAAGGAAGACCATGCCATAAGTATTTTTCTAGCTCTCATTCCCAAAAGACTTCAAGCTCATTTACTTTCCTAGGAGAGATGTTGCTATACATGCTTCAAAAGCAGGAATGGGGCAAAAAGCTTTTGTGTTGCTAATTCTTCACAAGTAACAAGGATATCAGTCACATTAAAAGTCAGCTACATGCATTTGGGGCATGGACTTATGGGCAGAGATATGGTGTCTTCTACTGAGGGCATCGGTTTTCTAATTAATCCTTCCAGGTTACTGGTTTGAAGAACACATTTTTTATTTGTTTTCTCTTTCCAATAAGGTGACTAATCAATAGTGACCAGCACACTTCCAATCATGACTGAATAGTAAGCATAAACAGGCTATTACATAAAAATGTAAGGTGTGAAGAATCACATCTGTGAAACAAACCGTGTCCATTCTGCAGTAAAAAGGAGATTTTGAGGTACTTAAGAGAGACCTTGAATTTAATTTATGACCCTGCTGTAAAAACAACTCAGGCCTTTGTACTTGAATTTGTTATATAATACTTGGACGTATTGTGCAACATAGCCATGGTACCCTGAGAGTCATGAGTATACTCTTAACTCTGGTTGGAAGCCCTAAGTGTTGTTAACATACTTTATCTAGACAGAAGGTGTAGCAGCTGGGGTGGAAAGTCCTAAATCTGTGCTCATCTAATGGAGAATTCAAATAAACACAGTTTAGTGGGTTCTACCCCTTACATATAAGAGCAGCCAAAGAAGCACGGGGGAGAATTGTGAAGGCACTTGCTATTGATGCAGTTATGGCAATCAACACACTGTCAGTGTTTTCCTTCTGCTTGTTTAACGTGTTAGTTTTAAACCAAAACATCTGTTATGAAACATGGCAGAGATCCAAACAGCCTCAGAGAACTGGACACCAGATTGGTTTTAAACAACTGAGGAAGCTTTGGGTAAGATGCACACAGTCTGCAGTTGTTTGCATTGGAAAGGACTGCATATGTAGGAAAACCTGATTGAGATGGAGAACCCATGGCATTCCCGGCAACGGAGCATCAGCAGATGTGTCAAGCAGCTTCCTGCATTTCCTGCCCTATCAATTTAGTGTCTCCATTTAGCATGGCAAAGCTTCAACAGGGTCTGCAGAACACCAGTCTTTCTCCCCAGCGCCCTCACCCTGGCTAAGTTCATAACCTAACATGAGGCTCCCTCTAGCTGGGAAGTTCCCAAGGTCAGCCCCACAAGGTGTTCCCCAGGGTTTAACCCATGACACACAGAGCAGACGAGCTGCTTGTCTGCTGCATAACCTTTGTTCTGTTGAGCCCAGGGTGGTCCAGCACGGTGTGCAGTGACTTTCATTGCACCAGCACACGTTACTCCCAGATGGCAACTCCAGGGTGTTCTCCAGCGAAGCAGGAGGTGGTAATAGTTATAGATGCATGTGATAATGGCATGGATTTAGGTACTTAAGGAGCCTTACTGATGGAATCTTAGTCGTTGTCAACATTGTGTACTTTTTTTTTGTAGATTGGGAATTTCAGTTTTGCTCATGCTGCACTTCAGCACTACAGCCTTTTGTTGATTTTCACAAGAAAGTAGCACTTCTATATTTTCAACATAAATTTTCCATGACTGAATAAAAGGATTACTTCTTTGGGAACAAAAGAAAAAAACCCAAAACCAAACCAAACCAAAACAACAACAAACCAACCAACCAAAAAAAAAAAAAAACAAACCACCACCCCAAAATCATGGTGATCAAGCTATCTAAACTTTGCTTCTCTTATTTCTTAAAAAATGCTATTCAAGTTTATGTTTACAAGAAATTTCAGATAATCTTCAGGGGCACAGTACTAAAGGCTGCTTGGACTAGAGGAGATATCCAGTATATTAAATTAGCAAACTATTGCTACAATGCTTTAAGAGTAAGTTAAAAGCACATTTTTTGTTGTGGTTGTTTATTTTACTTAATGTAAATACAGGTTTGTGCAGAGTCTAAAGAGTCACAGTCTTAAACTGTGCATAAGGTATGCCATAGGTATTATACTGTTAAATGTAGGAGACTAAAAAGCAGATGAACTCTTCTGTTAGGAATAAGACTCATGGACAGATAGTTGTCAAAACAAGCTTAATATCTTACCATTAATGTAAGCACATTGATTTTCCCTCAAAGCTCGTTCTGATTTCTTAGTCATTTCACCATTTCCTTTTTTCTCAGGCCATTCAAACAGTGTCTCCTTTAGATTTCCCTGGAGGATCTTCATAAAGCAGTGTGAGTCAGTGTGATCATGGATACTGCTATATATGTAAAAAGAATAACCAGATTCAGTGTGATAAGCATATTTAATTTCAGTGCAATACAATGTAACATTTTGTATGGGGACAAAACCTTAGAATGAAATTCAATTCCACAAGGGATATGCATTAAAGGATGTCTATTTGAACTGCTACTATAGGAATATTTTGACATAAATTCACATACAGCAGGATTTGGAGAAAGGTCAGATATTGGTCAGCCTATGACTTTGATATAGAGAAATACAAAGTCTGGAGAGAGGAGTAGGGCTGAAAATTTCTTCAGAATGCAAAAACTCTTCTTGGCCAAGAAACAAAACAATGCTTCTACCATGATCCCAGGCAGAGGCTGGTATAAACTTGCAAGTGTATCCGATCTTTGCAAATCCACCATGCTTGCTCCTAAAATGTGAAGAAATGAGCTAATTCTGCTTAATTTCTATGGCCCCTTTACTGCTGGGATTCACATCCATTGTTGAAAGAAAAAATGCTGTACTTCTCACTCCAATAGTACTAAATACACCCAGCTATACCAAACTGTTAATTTCACTGGTATTTTCATGTTAAAACCCAACAGAATCTGGTAGGATTTGTTTGCTTTCTTGATCTCTCTTCTTGCTCTGAAGCATGTTTTATTTGCTTCAGATTTTAGAGATTACATATGGGTTAGATATTTAGTTTACTATTGGTTTATTTTTCTTTAAGTACAGGACTAACTGTTATGGAAGTAAATGGGATTAGGAGAAGGGGAGGGCTCTCCACTTGTCGGGGCAAAGGAGAAGAGGGAATTTAACCCTCTGAAGTACAGTGCTGGTGAGTTTCAATCAAAAACTTGGTACTTGTACATTACTGTTTTTATTCAACAAACATCAGGATTTCTTGCAAACTGAGATGCTGAGAGAACAGAGCTTGCTTCAGGCACAGAACACTTCACAAATGCCACATTGTCAAGTTCCTTCCAAAAAACTTGAGAAAATCTGACCTCTTTCTTGTAGAAAGCAAAATCAACTTGTCTCAGTCTAGCTGTAACAAATTCCTATCCAACCTGAACACAGTTTAACAGAAATTATAGGCTGTGTGGGAATAGCCTAGAAGGAGTAGAGGTGGTGAGCTCAGCTCCTATATTGCTCTGAGTATCATGTTATGGCACCCCCTAAAGAATACCGTACATGATCAACTGCAATAAACAAAAAAACCTGTTCCAACATCACCTAAGGTTTTCTATTTAGATGTGAGAATATTTGGTCCAAAACCTGCATATTTTGCTATTGCACTTTTTGCTTTAGCCCACACTTCATGAAAGACCCTCCAAGAGACAGATCCTGCCCTGACATTATGCAGGACAACACAACCAAGAGTACAGTCTATGCACACCACTCGGAGGCCACATCAGCATTGTGATCCATTTTGAGGGAAGAGATGGATGCATGAATCTGGAGAAAGCCAAGCAGTTCTGGAAAGGGGCTCCCTCCTCACTGTCTGCAGTCCTAATCCAAATCTACTTTTCTCATCTTGCCACAAAGGCAGATTTAAACACCTTGAGAGAACAAAGACTATTTAATCTGCACCTAGTCCTGCTTCTGAGGTCGGGTGTTATATGGGTCTGTTGTATGGGACAGGGTTGAACAGTGCCAGAGATACAGTGAGTCAATCACTGTATCTCTGGCACTAAAAACTTCTCTGGCAGTAGAGAAGCCTAACTTTTGTAGAAAAACAAAGCATTTTTGAAAGAGTGCTTTACAAATGGCCATGGAGTACAAATTTGCAAAAGTTACAGCAGATATTCGGGACTGCTATACTAATAGTTGCTCTGCACTGCTTACTTTCCAGACACCTTCTGATAGCTCCCATAGGAGTGATTTATTTTTCCTCTATTTTGTATGACAGTGAAACATATGGGGAATTTATATGTTTGCTAAAATCACAGTCTTTGAATACAAACCTGCCATGACCTTCACCCCAGCACAAGATCATCAAGTTGAACTTTCCATTTCCATTGTCCACAAGATTTCTTGTATACCTGAAACACAAAGTGTTTGCTCTTTACTGTACTTATATGTTTATAAAAGAGAAAATTATACAAACATGTTTATGAGAGAGGGTTGTGACATACAAAACCTATTTTTCTTCTGTTTTCTTGAAATCCAAGTTTTACTTAGAAAAAATGAAATTGTATTTATAAGTTTAGCTTTTTTTGGTAGGAGTTATTTTTCTGGGAGAGAAAAGGAATATCTAATATTTTGGAATACCATTTCTTTTGAATTACATAGATGATTGGAGTTTGGGAACTGTGAGTCAGACTAGAGTGGTAGACAGGACCAAATCAAAATGGTTATTGAATGAAGTCACTTCAGCAGCTGGCTTATAATTAGAAACAGAGGACTGCAATGAAACAAGAAAAATACATAGTTACATTCCTCTGCAGTTTCTTTTCTGATATTCTTGGCTTTCCTTCTCTTGCACAGAACTCATTTGTACAAAGCCAAAATAACAAAGAATGAAGATCTCAGACTTCCTGTACATGGTTCTCCCACTCTGTTCCTGAAAGTTCCATTCTTGTAGCATTTTTGTGTGGATAAAACACTTGTGAGGCACATTTTGCCAGCATCTACTTCTAACCAAAGTTTATTAGAGCAAAATTTCTTTTAAAATAACATCTTATGTTTGTTTCCTTTTGCTCTCCTATAAGCTTCCCCTGAACTGCTGATCATATTGTTCCACTGAAAAGTTCACTAGAGAAGGGTCTTGGATTTTGCTCTATTGCTTCCCACAGCATGACCCTTCTGATCTGGGTCTGATGCTATGGTACAAGTAGCTCAGTGGGACACCTTCAGATTTAATTTTAGCAGTAGTCATGAGTACTTACACTTTGCCAAGTAAAGAAAATATTTATGCCTACCGTGGTACACCTCAGTCTCAGCTGAAAAATGCAAGCAAGGGCACACAGAGAGTGCACTGATGTCAATTGAATGCTTTCAAATTTGTATCCCCATAAGTCCACTCTATTTTACTCAAGGAAGGATGTTCGTAACAAACTACTTTCAAAGGAAATTTGTATATCTATACACTGCCTGTCACTGCATCCACAACTTGTACATATATTACCTGTAGATATATTTTTCCTATGATGTCAGAAAACAAGTAATTGATGCTGGCACTTGACAGAACTTCTCAAGTGCTGTTACTTCTGTACAGGTCTGGCTGGACAAAAGTTTATATATAACAAATAATAAATAAATATATAAACAAAAGGTTGCCATGCATACTTCCAATGTTAACACACTTTGTTTTCCCGATTTTTAGTTCCCTATGTTCTGTTATAAATGTCATGATTTGCTCCAAATGGATGATAGTCACAGAGAGATGAAAGGAGGCTATAAAAAGTCAAGCTAGAAAAAGGCTCTCACAATGGCACAGTTAAAAGGAAGTTTTGGAGTTTGGGGTGTTTGAGTTTTTAGTGGGTTTTTTGGGGGGAGGGGGGGGTGGGAGGTTTTTTTGTTTGGTTGGTGGTTTTTGTGTGTTTGTTTTCGTTTCTTTGTTTTTTAAACACTCGGATAAAATGTATTTATCTTGAAATTTCAGGCAGCGAAGCCAACGGTGGCAGAGATAAATCAGTTGCTAACCAGTTGATAATGAGTTGCTCAGAGCAAGAGAGAGTTAAATCCCTAACAG
>VWZP01001103.1:139527-150562 GCA_013396995.1 Dicaeum eximium | reverse complement strand
GGCGGCCGGGGGCTCCCTGCCCCGTGGTGTTCTCTACCTGTACTGGTCGAACTTGGCGTACTGCAGCCACTCCTCGGGGTTGCTCTCGTACGACTCCATTAGCGCCTGGACCTCGTCCACGCTGACTTTGTCCTCGGCGAATATCTGATGGAGGATACGGACCAGCTCCTCCAGGCTCCGCGCCTTCCAGGTCTCCGTCTGCACCGGCTGCTCCATCATCGCCGGTCGCTCCCCCGCCGCCGCCAGCCGCTGCCCCTGGCCGGCCCCCGCCGCCTGCCTTTATGCGCCGGGAGGCACGGCGGGAGCCTACCACCGCCCCGGCGGGCGGGCCCGCGGCCAGCTGCCCGTCCCCGTCCCCGTCCCCGTCCCCGTGAGCGCGGCCACCGACCCCGGCGGGCGGGGGCAGCCGGAGGCGGCCGCAGAGCCTCCTCGCACTGCCCGCTGCTGCTGCCCCTCCGGAGCCCGGGCGAAGCGGGGGAAGTCAGGCCGGCGGGCGTCTGGCGCTCCGGTATCCCGGGTGGGGAAATTAGGAGGAGAAGTGGCTATTGCTGCCAGGCGAAAAGCATCTCTCCCCCTCTGCCGAGGAGCGCGGCCTGCCGCTGCCTCCGTTACTTACTCGTTGGTTTGAAAAAACACATCTAAAAGCACTATTGAAAAGCAAAACAAGACACACAGGTATTTAAAACACACAGAAGATTGCTGCTGGAGGTTGCTTACAGAGAGCCATTGATAGCGCTGTTTCTTGAAAGGCAGTGCACTCTGCAGGAACTCTTAGGGCTGCCGTCACCATTAGCACTCAGAATGACACCCAGAAACACAGTGCATGGGACCAAAGAGACCGTGCTAGCACAGCACTCCTCGCCCTCCTAGTCTATCCAACCTATGCACGGCAGTAGAGCAGGCAGATGTCACACCAACCGTCCTCCTTCCCCTTCAGCTGTAAATACAATGTTTATTAGTAATGAATTCTGGCAACAGAATTCACCATGCGCCACAGAACAGTGTTTTAAGAAAATCTATCTATTCTTTCTTAAAAAGAAAAACAGGTTCTGCTCTTTAGGTCTGCCTTATGGTTATGGAGCTGGAAGTAAGCAGACTGGTGTGGGCTGCTGTAGCTCTGAGGCTCAAAGGTGCTCACAACACCGTCAGCTTGTGGTTTTCCTTACAGAGAGTTACACTGAGGGATCTTTAGCACCCCTGCTTTCTCTTCCCTCTCCCTGACCTGTACATGAAAGTACAGGCGTGACAGAAAGAACCGCCACTAATAAAGTAGATACAGCTTGAGAGGCTGAATGAACTTCTGGCTTCACTGCAGTAGGGAACACTTTCCCAGCTTTAAATGGGGCTGGGATCTAGTACACTGGAGTGAAACGCAGATCAATGTACTGAATAGGTACATTTTCAGCCATCACTCCAGAACCTCTCCTGGCACACAGAAAGCAGACCCTGCCATATCGGTATTTTGTAAAGTATTGTTGGTATGTCTGTGTGAAAAAGAGAGAGAAAAGTGCAATGATTTAAAAATTGTTTAAAGATCTGAAAGAACCTAATACTATCCCAAATCTCCTAAACACAACCCTTGTACTGATCTCAGCAGCCATGTCTAGTCTTCCTAGGCCAAATGCAAGTAATGAACAAACACATCACCTCTCTTGATAACTTTTCCAAAGCCACAATTAAGAATGAGTCGTTTTTCTTAATGAAATTTGCCTCTGGTCTATGTCAGCTATTGGTTGGTGCTCTTGAAAGATTGGCTGGGCAAGTAGCACATTTTTCAGTACACCTCAGTAGTCTCATACAGAACCATTAAAACTGCTGTAGGTTATAAAGAGTTAGAATTAGTGTGAAATATCCTGTCATGTATTTCAAAGGCAGATTTCACATTCCTTTGGTGGCTTTTGGAAGCACTGCCCAAAGGAATAAAATGTCTCTCAAGACTAAATTGCAAGGATCACAATTATGGGTTGTGAAATGAAGAGTGATGTAAGTTTTCACGTATTTTTTGTCTTATTCTGATATTCACAGGATCTGACAGAAACTAATTTTCACCAGCTATATTTCTCTGCTTATTTGTAACACCTGTGTTTGGAGGTATTTTCCTTGGTATTTAAATCCAGGGGAAAAAAGGGCTATGCCACTGCCATTAATCCCTGACACCTCAGTACTTTGATTCCTTTGCCACAATGTTGATGAGATTGTTAGTTAAATGCTGCTAGTAAAAGAACATTTTATACCTCCCTCTATTACAAGTAAGGGATGAGGCTGGATCTACCCACTGCAGTTTCCAACTGCTGCTGTTTATTACAGTTTATGTAGTTACACTTTTTATTTGCTCCCATTCAAAACTGTTTACAGCTTTTAATTTGGAATTGTTCAACATACTTTTTGATGCCCAAAACTTCTATGGGAGTTGATTACTTGACTGCCTGAACACCATTAGGAACAATATTTATGTCTCTCCAAGTTGTGCTTTTGCTTCTGCCCTATTGGCAGAAACAGCACAAGGGTTCTGAGCACATACAGCAGTTAACTGTCACTGAAAACTGAATATAAAAAAAGAGAACACTGAAATCCACACAGCACAGGAATTGTTCTTACATTCTCAGTTGTGACTCTGCACAAGGAGACTGCAGGATTTTATGCACTTTTACTGCTGGAAATCATACACCTGCAGAAATTAACTATTATATGTATTTCTCAAGTATCCTATTAAAAAGCTGTCTTGGGGAATAGGATTTTGGGCTTTAACCACAAAAACTTTGCTTGATGTACAAATGCTGAAGCACTCTGCTATTACTCAGAAGACAGGTATAAGCAAATCAAGCAACCATTTGACATGACACGAAACTCCAAGAGACACCAGCTGAAGTGCTCAAGCACTTACTGGCACATCATCTCCTACTGGGATGCAGCTCACAAGGTTTCTCTCATGCTTTATTGAGGAAAATCTTCAAGTCAGATTGATGGAATTATCAAACTGCAGCATTAGACACTTTGTACCATGTACTAGGCCTGCAAATGTAGCCTGTGACTGTACTTCATTTTATGTCTTGTAACTCCAAATTAAAATTGTGAGCTAGCTGAAGGTGGGATCCAAGGTGTCTGAACGACCAGATTCCTGTGGCAAACAGCTCTGCTGCGTCTCTTTTGGTCTGTTAGCCTGACCAGGCGAGAGCACTTCAACACCACCATGAGTACCTACACCTCCTCCTCCAGACAGAATGACTTTCGCCCCTTTTACTAAGTCACCTCTTTATTAAGTCTCTGTTCACCTAAGTTTCTGATGTTTGTAAAGGGCTCTAAAGAGAAAACCTGGATTTGCAGTTGCAGTGCAAGTTTTGGGACTACATGACTCAATGTAGTCATGAATCAATGTATCAGTGCAGCTGTTCCTCAGTCTTATCATCTGTAAAGTGAGATTGATCACTCAGTACATAAAAAATCTTACATGAGAAACTCGATTCTCAAAAAAAGCTTGAGAACAAATTGTATCAAGTATCACCCAGTTAAACACCATCTTCAGACTAAAAACATGCAGTAAAACATGAGTGAAATGAGGACACCACATATAAAATCATGTCATACACTGACAACACCAACAACTATTAAATGGCATGTGCTCTGCTGAAGAGAAAAACAAACTCCAAACAATGCAGTGAAGAGATGTGTGGCATTAAACCACACAGCACAGAAGGGACTCTTGGAAGAATCTGTCTGATCCACTCTTGGTGGGACATTAGTACACCATGTGTGCACTATAAATAAAATACAAAATATTGACATTTTTATCTGCCAGAAAGACACTTAACTAAGTTTGTGGTCTTTTTCAATTTATGATATTTATATGAGAAGCCAAAGTGCTGGCTAGCCTCTGTGTTAGGAATATTACCATGTAGTTTTGAGTGGAGATATTTTTTATTTCTTTGAGGTTTCCCATTAAGTGCTTCTTAGGGTTATTAGTTCTGTTACCAAACAGAGTTCAAGGGAAACATCTTTATCTGCTTTAAATCATATACTGATTTTTGCAATTGGAACATATTAACTCAAACCTTTTTTTTTAAGGTTAGCCCCTCAAGGAAATTACATTTTGACTTTACATTGTGTCGGTCTAATTGATATACACACATTATATAAAGAATTTGCATGTGGAACCATTCCATGAGAAGATACAGAGCAAGGACTCCAAGACTCCTGCACTTTTTAAAAAAAGAGTTTTTAAAGTAATGTTCATCACCTACTTTTAATAAAGAAAGGTATGATGGAACCAAGACATATAGCTAGTACTTTGCCACCATCTCTAGTCTGCATATTTAACAAAAAACATTGCTGAATGTGGCTATTGGTAGGCATTTAGAGCCTATCAGTTTAGTCATTTAGAGATGCTTGCATGGAGGGAATGCAGGGGAATAATTAAAAAAAAATTCTAAATTGCTCTCAAGGTTTGAAGAGGGACCATGTTTTTTCTCCCAAAGTTTGATTCTTTCTATTGCACATACAATGGATCAAATCTCACCTGAAATTTCCCCTGTGTACCTAGCAACAAGTATCTCAAGGACTGATCCCTGGCACAGGGGCCAGCTTGCAAAGGACAGATTTCATCAATGTTATTTACCTCCCGAACTCCGCAACAGGCTGATCACATCCCAAGCGCCCACCAGAAATGGCACCTTGCCAGCTCCTGAACTGGGCACAGGCCAAAATCTGTGCCAGCAACTGTTCTAACAAACAACTGTGCAGATGACTGAGTTACAGTGTCCCAGAAAATTTCCTGGCACTACCAAGTCTAGTGACACAGATGTAGTGTGACAGGCTTGACATTAAGCCTTTAACACACTAATTTTGGTCTCAGTCAAAAATGTGATTCAACCTTTCTTAACCATCTATTTTAGGATCAAAACAATCTTTAAATGAACTTTTGTCACTCTTATTCTGACTAAAGAGGCATCTAACATCTCACAGTGTTGTGGCTATTAAAGCAAAGGCGAAGTGTGGATTTTTATGACGTTTGGCCTTGGAAGCATATTAGACATGGTACTAACAAAGCTGAAGCATGGTCTTTGCAAGTAAGAAACACATAAGCTTATGTGTTTTCTTGTCAAGTGTTTTTCTTCTCTTGATGATTCAATACAAAATAAGGTTGAAAACAGCTTATTTTTTAATGCACATTGAATTTTATACAAGCTTGTAATAGTCACAAGTCCTCATGAAAAACCCCAGCGTTAAAGGAATTTTTGCTCCCCCTTTTTTTTTCTCACCCCCAAGATGAAGATGTTGTAGTATGATCATGCCTTGAATAACCTTTGTATAATATCCCTAAAGAGTAAGTGAGACTTCAGGGTAGTCAAGAACAAGATAAGCCAAAAAGTTGTGCAAAGAGGCAGAATTTGATTTGCAAAATGAGCATGAACAGCAAAAATCGGTAAACAGAAGCTGCTTTAGCGTTGGAAGAAGTTTGAAGAATGGATGTGTGGATTTCCAACCCCCATACCGTGAATTTACTGTGTATCAGCACATTCAAGATTAAGGTGTGGGGACAATTAACACGGACATCTTCTGTTAAGATCTTAGCAGTAGTTTTCCAAGACTTTAAACTCCTGGAAATTATGACACTTGCTCAGTATGCTCATAGGTAGCACAACTGTGTATCTTACCATTTCACTCTTGAGGTAACTTTAGTTTCATTTAGCTTCTTCAGGTTCCCATGTGCATTTAAGATTAGCTCAAGCTACAAATCACAAATCTATCATTGATGCTATTCTCTAAACTATTATAGTAAGTCATAAAAATAGTGCCTCACAGTTTAAATTATTTGTATCTAGTGATTATTAGCTTGAAACAGGGTAACAGAATTTTGCATAGCATTATTTTTTAATATCAGGATGTTGCAAAGTACTAGGTCTTTCATAAAAAGTGTAATAACTTCCTTTTCCAATACTTATCTTATTCCTCAGTCTTTAAAAATTCATTTACTGATTTTTTTTCAATTTGCCTTTTCTGTTAATTCAATGACATTAAATCAAGTGAATTTAATTACATTACAAATATTGGCAGTTCAGTATAGTGTATCAGTATAGTAGCATATTGGTTGAACACAATACTCTGAGTAAATCTAGACCTTTTTTTTGTTTTTTACAACTCTCACTGATCTGTCCAAGAGTTGATCCTTTCTTTCATACCCTTTTTCTCCCACTCTAGCAATTGAAGTCACTTAAATGATACAGCCACTACTTTTGGTCAAAGCATATCAAATGCAGAGAACATAGCTCATGTTCTACTTGGGCTTCTGATGTCTCCAATGTACTGGAAATATTCTTTTCAAAGAGATAAGCATTTCAGGATCCTCTATGATTTTAGAAACCATAGCTGCCCCTTTTTAAAACAGGATATTAAACAGGTCTTTTGCAAATTCTACAAGCAATGTACTGGGAATCACTTATTTGTTCACTTGACATATTATCTACTTGACATGTTCGCAGTGTAGTTTGTTGCTTAAGAATATGGACAAGTAAAATTTTCTGCCACTTAAAATCACACCTCAACTCCAGACAGAAAGAGTCCATGGTCCTTAAAGAGCTACCAGAGATAAGCAGAGGTAAGTGACCACCTCCCTGATGCAAGGTACAAAAGCACAGGCGAAAGTGGCAAAAAGGAGGACTTTCACTGCAAAGAAGATACAGAAGTTACATGGGGGAATTAGTAGAACTAGAGCTGGTAGTCAATAAAAAGTAGCAGAATAAGAGCAGCCGTTTAGGAGCACTGAGGAAACAGAAAAGAAGGGCTGGATCAATAAGTATTTACTGTATACTGGTAAACCAGGGGCCAAGAAATAATTGCTTGGGCTTGGTAAAAAATTAAGAGCAGAAAAATGCTGAAGCAAACAGTAAAGAGTAAGTATTATTCAGGGAACAAGCTGAATCTTAGATAAATGAATACTTCAAAGCTTTATGATTTGTTTATCCAGGTCCAAAAATTCATGTGGTAAAAAACAAAATCCAGACCATTACTGTGGATTTTACATTAGTGGATTATCACATTTTGAGGAATTGAGGCAAACAATTTTTTAAATTCAACTTCAGAGGATAAAAATTATTTATAGATTCAGCATAAATTACACCCTTCTATAATTAGTTGGTAGATACAATGACCTGCAGCTCTTCTTCAAGATCTTAATGTGTTTTACTTTTTGGTTTTAAACCAAAACACAACACCCCCAACACACACACATTAACCTTCTTGCATCACTTCTGAAAAGCACATTTGCAGTTTATCAGTAGTTTCATTTGTTAAGATCAAGTGAGGTGAAAGGCACCAATAGAACATTCTTTAAAGAGAACCTGACTAGTAGCTTATCTTAGGTAAACATACTGTCACACGGGAGAACAAACTACTTATATTTGTAAGGCCAGCATGTGGTCATACTATGAAGAAGATTGAAAAAGAGCCCTAGATAAAACTATGCAAATACCTTTGTCCTTGTGTACCCTCTAGTGGCTGCTGAGGTTGTGCTGGCCTCACAGTAACTAGGCAGGCAATTTCCTCAACCAGACAGAATCAGAGTGCTTCCCTCTGCAACAGCTCTTTTACAGAGATGGAGATTCATGAGATCAGGGCTCTGAGCAGGCAGAAGTATGGATCATTTGAAGTTTAAAATTTACAACAAATTCTGCCTTGTTAGTTTAATGAAGTGAACCCAAGTTTTCCACTTAAGAAGTGGAAGCCAAGATACATCAAGCTATTCACGTAGCAAGCACCGGGCAGGTGCCTGTGTAACTGTGGCAAACGTGCAGGCTGCACGGAAACTGCAGCAACAGCAGTAAGTTAAGCTGGGTGTTACTCTTCCAGAAGTCCTCTGAGGTGGAAAAAATTCCAATGCACAGGTTGCAGAGACTACATAAGAGCCACTTATATATGAAATAGCAGTTCAAGACTATTGTAAAAACATGCTTTACACTAGACCTGGCCGCTTTGTCTGTACGTGCTGAAGAACTGGATTACAGGGACAAAAACTGTTATCCAGCACAAGAACATTCTGCAAGCAAACAGCTAACGTTTAATTTGGTTTAGCTTAAACAAACATAAAAGACTGTACAACAGACATTTCAAACAAACCCACTAAAAATCTCCACCCCTCACACCCAAACTCTCCAATAAATTAAGGCAAAGGTCAACACCCTAATCAAGGTACCAAGTCCTCTCCAGAATGGAAAAAACCTCAAGTCAATTCTCACTGCTATGATTTAGCAAAAGAATATAAATTGCATTCTACTGTTTAGTGGACCATTCAGCTGGTGAAACACAAAAATTAACAACAGTCAAAAAGAGAATATATATAGTTTTTAGCACCTCTTATCTACTTCATGAACTCTAGATGCAGGATCTAGTTGCATCACTCAGCTAAAGATGCAAGTCATTGAACATTGTTAGAAGAAACACCTTGAAAGCTGCTGAAGTGTTGAGTCTTCAACAAATCATTACAAAATTTGTGCAGGAGGGAAGTATGGTGAGGCTTCTCATGATGCTGTGCCATTATAAATGAGGTACTCATATTACCAACACTATGAAGACAAAGGGTGGAGTAATTAGGCTAGATACCAATTCCTATATAGTACAAGAAAAAAAAATCAAAATACCGTCTTGAAATGATATCTGATAACGCACATTCAAGGTGAACACTTCACAAAGAACAGAAGAACGCACACCACATCAGAAGTAAACTGAATCCCAGGCTATATGTACAACAGACACTACTTTTAATAAAAAGGTTCTCTTATCTTCAGTACAGCATATAGACAGAGCTGTCCAGTCAGTCCTGCAGACAACTGAAATAGCTTCCCTTCAGAAACAGCAGTTAAGTAGTCAGCAGCAGGAGCGCTGGCTCTACCCTACATGGCAGATGCAGGTGTTTTTTCTGCAGTCCAGATGCTTCTCAGAAAGAAAGCCATGTGATCGTATAGCTCTTTGTTTATGCTGTTCACCTGCATCATATGTTCATAGCCAGCAATGCAAAAATCCCTCTTTCTGTGTGTTTACAGCTTGAGCTTAAGTTAGTCCTTTCTCCGTTTTTGAAGAGAACACCTGAACAACTGTGTTGCCAGTCATTCATCCCCATGCCTGAGTTTTGCAATAATGCAGCACGAGCTTGCCATCACTTCCAAAACACTGCAAGAAAAACAAGAGCTGTTACAATTATTCATGGGCTAGCAAGAATATACACAGAGCAAAACAAAAAGACAAATCAGATCCCATCAGATAAACATGTCAGGGAATATTGTAATGAGAAAGTTCCCCATTACAATGGGAGGCATGAAAATACACTGCACATGAAGGAATGCATTTCCAGAGACTGCATGAAGTCACACAACCTTGGATCACATTCACACAGTTCTGTGAGTATCAACTACACTACACTGAATGCAAATTATTACTCCTAGGGCAGTGACAGATTTCAAGTGCCCAAGGTGTGCTGACAAATTCTGCTAAATACATTTGAAAAGCATATTTAAGATGAAAGTTACCTCATAGAGGGTCCCCACTTCTTGGTCTGGAGATGGAGCAAAAGACTGGTTTACATATATGAACTGCAAGAAAGTGAGAGAGAAGAGATGGAGATGGCACATGGATCTCACTGGGAACACAGGAGGATCATTCCGCAGTCAAAATTTCTGTTATAAGCTTTAAGCATGTAACACACCACAACCAGTTACTGTTGTCACTTCAGCATGGAGGGGCAACATGACCATGAGGAGTCACCTCTGTCTGGCCAGCCAGAGCAAGCCAAAATAAGCACACTGACTTCCCTTCCCTGCAAGCTGACCCGTTACTCTCCCAATACAGCAGCACAAAGTGGTTCAGCTCTTGCTCTTATTTCAACCCAAACCACTTGTGCTACTCCAGATTTGCTCAATTAGAACAGCCATCACAGAAATTAGAAACATCTTGTACTATTTTCAAGTCATCTTTGTCACTTCCTGCTCCAAATAATGCATTTACACGTAGAGGAGCTAACCCTCAATGAAACAGAGGGCCTTGGGATCTGCCGTGTGAGGCAGCACTGGGTACTGGGGTATCATGTGCTATTTCCAAATAAAAGATGCAAAATTCCTAGGGCTTTGTTTTTGAAGTATAGCCTTAGGCTTCAGCCACACAGGAAGGGTACGTGCTCCTAGGTTTTTTTTGTCCTGAGACAATGAGATGATAGTCACTGAATCAAACTGTTGAGAATGTTCTTAGTCAATATCATACTCATCACTCTTCTTTGAGACATTAAGCCACGGAAAAGCAGATCCCTTGTGATTTCCAGGTGAATCAGAAGGCCAGTGCATTTATGCCTATATACTTAAATAAGATCTGCCAAACCAAGAACAGAATGAATCCAGCTATGCTTTAGTTGACTACTTTAATTGTATAGCTTATATAAGAACTTTGGACTGTACGGATGTTGAGAATTCACTGCAGAACAGCAAAATCAGTGCAATTGTATTTCCAGCTCTTCCAGTGTTATCATGAGGCCACTTTGGCCAGTCACTTCCGCAGGAAGGAACCCATAAATAACCCCGGCAATCTGTTGCCCAAGGGCAAACACTTCCCAACTACCCATTTTGAAAGTAAAACCAGCCCTATAACAGCAGCTAAACTGTTTTAGATGTGAGTTCTGAAGGAAACAGACACCCAGATTAAGAAAACTGATCCCAAAAACTCTGTACTGCTTCTCAAATACTCCGTCTCTATACGCAGTTCCACCAGGTACACGGTGCCTAGGAATGTTTCCTTGGGACACACGGCTGCCCAGCGAGCACGCAGCTCTGCCCGGCGGACACCAAGAAATATGGACACTGCAAAAAGCCCAAAGATCAGTGCCGAGCACACCCACACCGCGCTGCTACAGCTCGCTCGGTATTACACGCGGGGGTCTACTCGGAATAGCTCTCTCGGTGCTCCTACTCCAAGTTTCCCACAGGCAGCTGCAGCCTGGAGTCCAGCGGCGTCTTTGCAAGGCTTGACCGCTCGGCCCTGCGCGCAGCCCCGCCCGGTGCCC
>VWZP01001103.1:79076-138841 GCA_013396995.1 Dicaeum eximium | reverse complement strand
TATGAGGGGGCCCCCGGCCCGGCCCGGCCCTGCCGGCTGCGGCGGCCCAGGGCAGCGCCACGGGGAAAGGGGCGGTGCTGAGGCCGCGTCCGTGAGGCTCGGGAGAAAGCCGGCGCTGTTCCCGCCGGGATTTGCCTTCTAGGAGCCGCGGAGGGGAAGGGCGCGGGGAGCGGGCTCTGCGGGCTGCCGTGGGGAGCTGGGCTCTCCGGCTGCGTGCCTCCGGCCACGGCAGCGCTGGCCCAGCGGGGAGAGCTGCTCGGCAGAGCCCTTCCTGCCGCAGGGTCCCGGCGTGCCGTGGAATTGCCGCTGGCGTGAACGAACGCGCGATGAACCGGGAAAGAGCGTTCTTTCACGTGCTCTGAAAATGCGGCACAAACGCTCAACCTGAGTGGAAAGAAGACGCAGTGGAAACTCGTGATTTGGTTCGATGATAAGAGGTTTCAAGATAATGTTTCGAGGGTTCTGTATTTCCTAGCAAATATGCCGAGGTGCGCTTTGGCATTAAAACACAGGAAAGCAGTTGGTATTTCTTAAAGTTACGTAAACAAATAACTCTTTTTCTAGCAGTGCAGTTACCTGGATTTGTGGCCCCTTTCTTGCAGTTCTGGCGATTACAGAACTCACAGTCCATTGGAAGGGATGTGTCTTGCTTGCTCGCCTCAGAGCAGGAATGGTGACTGTGACGCTTCAGTTTGCACGGCCAGTTTTGAATTAAAGGAGTGTAACTGATACAGGTCCTTCTCCCTATGTGTGGCTGAAGTAGAAGAGAAAGGAGATGAACAAATGGCCAGAGGACATCAGATTTTTCTTGTAAAACCATTCTCATCTACCAGTTTCATAACTGGGCTTTAAACAAATTCTCAGTGCTTAAAGCAGGGTGACATATTTGTATAAACAGAATGCTTTGAAGTTTTGAAAATGTGAATAGCAAATTAAACTAAGAAACTTTCTGGTGCACAGAAACAAGTGCAGTGATAGTACTTTAATGTGTGACTTCAATAATGTAAGTTGGTTTGTGCACCTTTTGAAGCTTTTGCATTCTTTAGTGTCAATTGAACTGGTACTGGAGGCAAATCTCAGCTTTTTTCTATGAGGGGGATGCATTTCCTGCTTTCTAGAGAGATTAATTTGGTTAATTTGATCTGTGAAAGAGATACTTCTTTCATAATGCTAAAACTTATCAGATGGGTCTAACTTTTTCAGCTGATAGATATGAGAATAGAAACTGCATAAAATGAAGTTAATAATACTTTGCAGTTAAGTAAAAAATGATAATTTATGGCTATTAAAATATAGTGGTCATTTTGTCTTTCAGAATATAGACCCATGGCCATAATTTCAAAGTTAAAAATTAAGTTTCTAAAGAGCCAGAAGAATTCAGTCTCAGAAGTGATGTTTCTGATCTGCTGAGAGTTAAGGGCATGGCTTAGGAGAACCTGTTGCTCATGGTGCCCTTGTATTTTAAGATATTTCTGGAAGTGTTGCGTGTTGTGGTGTTTATAGCTTCCCTTCTCTCTTCAAGCTTTGGGGACTTCGTTTTACTCAGTTTATGGATAAAAGTAGTTTCAAAGCATGCCTGTAACTGTTCAAGCTACGTTGGAGATACAGAAAATTCAAGCTACTTGAGAACACACCTGGTTTACTTAAAAAATCTACTTTTAGATTAATTTTTTACTGAAGTGCTTTAAGAACAATCACTTTTCCACATTTCTCAGTAATACCTTCTTCTGCAACTTGTAAATAATGGCTTTTTGTGTTATTGAAATGACACAAACAATATGTATCTTGTTAACTGGCAGATTTAAGGTTTCAGAAGTAGATAGTGTGAGAGTGCTGATACAATATGCTTTGTGTTTTACAGTCTGCTGTGCTGTGCATTGTCAATCCTTTTTAGCAAAGTGTGTTTTCTTTCACAGAGTGAAGATACTCAGCAACAAATTATCAGAGAAACTTTCCATTTAGTATCGAAACGTGATGAAAATGTCTGTAATTTTCTAGAAGGGGGACTGTAAGTATCAAGTTTGAAATAAATGCTAAATACTGACTTTCGAGTATTAATTACTTCTGATTGCAGTACAGCTTTTCACAGCTGTAATGTAAATGTCAAATGTTATTTGAGATTTGTTGATACACAAGGAATGATAACATTCTGTACTAAGTGTACGTATTCTTTACTAACTGAGGCATAACTATATACGCCAAAATGTCTTAGGCAATACATTTTTTTTTCCTAGTGCTGTAATGGCCACAATGCCATATCTAGTGCCATGATTGTTTCAGATACAGAGATAGAGAAGGAACAGGCAGATGGTTTTTTTGCTATAATCAAGCTAAGGATTTCTGGTCACATTTTAAGAGGCATTGGAATTTGCCATACCCACAGAATCACAGAATATTCTGAAGGGACCTGCAGAATATTCTGAGGTGTCTGAAGTGAACGGTGCTAGTGTTCCTAGCACCATGCTCTGACCAGCCGAGCTAAATCTCTACAAAATCATTTTTATCAGGATTTGGGCTTGTTGTGTGAACTTGAAAAAAAGAAAAAGGTTTTAAATGTGCTAACTAGGACAGTTTCAACCAAGGTATTTTATTAATAAAGGAAAAGCAAGGTGGGAGAAAAGTGAGGCTTATGTGTTCTGTCTCTATAAGACACAAAATAACCTTTTTTGAATCGTCTTCATTGCTTTTGAAGTCACATTGCTTGAGCTGAAGAAATTCTGAAGTGGAGATGTGTTTTATTTTGAAGTATTTATTAGCCATCAAGAGTAAATAGTTAAAAAACCACCTTCTAGAAGGGTTAGAGTTGGTGGAATAAGCTCATGATCTCCAGTCTATGACATAGAGGTTGTCATAGTCTGTTAAATATTATATTTATAGGAATTTCTGGTTACTGAAAGTTGGTCTGCTAACACCTAGATTTTCTGTATGCAGAGTCAGTTAAACACTTAGCTGTACCATATCAGCTAGTATGTCTTTTTTCTTGCTCAAAATGATTCCTGATTTTTTTAATATACTGTTTCTTAAATTTAAATTATTCTTTTCCGACTACTCAACTGGCGATTCTATCATTAGGCTCTTGGAGATGATCTCAAATTGGAAATATTCTGGCTTGAATTCTGTAAGTGAAAGGCAGAAGACATTTGGAGCTTTTGAAAAAAATCACAGCTGCTTGACAACAATAAACTGAGACAGAGAACAGAATTCTGTCTTTCCTTGTACTGCTCAGTTACAGGGTTACCAGTTCAATATTTTTTTCAGTATTTTTTTTCAATACAGTGTTCACTTCATAGTTTGCAGTTTACCCGAAGGCCTCAACAGTTTGTGTTGAACTATGTGTACTTCAAGTATGAAATATTTGAAAGAATTGGGTAAACAGATCACAAAAGAAGAAACTTTAATTGCTATGTCTTTCCACTGTCCTATTTGTTTGTAATAGTGTTGTCTGATTCATAAATGTAATTCCTGCTCTTCAGAAACAAAGGGTTTTCCCCTTCCCTACTCCCATCCCTGCTCTCTGCCAAGCATTAATGCAGAGCAAATTGCTTAAGCAGAAATGTCCTAAAATATTTCTTTTATTGATTTATTTATATGTAATCTGTGTATTCTCTCTCTGTGATAAAGACAGAGACTAAAGGGATGAGTTATGGTTCACTTATCAGGTGATTCAGTTCTGGTACAGAATGAAGGAAAAGTCACGATAGTCATGGCCATGTAGGTTCAGCCTAAAAAATACTTTTGTTTCTGTAGGAGTGGGCCTCTTACAGCTCAAAGCAAATGTCACTGATCTGATGTAGATCTCCTGTATTTTATGAGCCTTTTTTTTGGATGGCCATAGCAGAAGAGTAGATGAAGACCTCTTAAGAGATCTTTAGACCTCTTCTCATTCAGTGCCATGATGATTAGTGAGTCCATAAAAATATAATTGCTTCTGTGACTGTAACATTGCATCATAAACTATTGCTTGAAGTATGGTCCTGCTTTTCAAGATATTAAACATTTTGTAGCACAAGTGTTAAGTGTTGTTGGTTATTAAATGGATCATAAACCTAATTTAAGGCTTTTTTTGTAATCCAAATGCCAGTCTTCATTACGGATTTTTTTTTTCTCCTGATGTTCTTGTGAGAAGATAGGGGAGGGATTCATAGGCATACACCGTTAATCTGTAAAGCAGATTAGTCCCTGTGCCTTGCTTGCCTGCTGGTGTGGAGTGGAAGTACACTTAATACCTGCTTTTTTTGATTTGTTTGAATTGATTATAATAAAAAGGTGTGCAGGTTGGTGTCATTTTTATCTGTATGGATAACAATAACTGCTTGTGTGGTAAATGTTAATTGGTCTGTCTTGTTACTTAGTTTTCCGTTGGAATTATATCACAAAATAGAAGTTGCAATATGGTTGGATTTGGGAGAGCACCAGCTGTTAATAATAGGCCTTCTATTAATTGAAATAACTGTGAGGATTTGCTTAGTTTATCCTGAGATGCTAACTAAGCTTTCCTTGTTTTATTTCCTCTTTAGATTAATAGGTGGATCCGATAACAAACTAATTTACCGACACTATGCCACCTTGTATTTTGTCTTCTGTGTGGATTCCTCAGAAAGTGAGCTTGGTATTTTAGACCTCATACAAGTAAGTTCTTTTTGCTGCTTTGTGGGTTTGTTTTGTTTTTTTTATTCTTAATAACTGTAATTCAACTTTGAATTAGCTTAGAACTGAAATATTTTCCTTGGTAATATTTGGAAGGTTGCTTTTATACCATGAGCATACCAAGAACTGCTGAGTATTATTTTCAGATTGTTTGCAGTTTTCTGGGCTGTCTTTAAAAAAGTCATTGTCCAAGTTGACAGGAAAGTGAGGAAACTGTTGGGAGCCTCCTGAACACAGCCTAATTTTTGTTCTAGCTTTTGAAGATCCTTTTTGGCGCAGTTCAAACATTTGCTGTACAAGTGTACATTATGAGAACTTTGACAGGCAATGGTCTATATGTGTATATATATATATTTATGTATATTAATATATATCCAGACTCACACACAAAGATGCATGCATATATGTGTTCATTATAAATGTATCGTGCATAAATATGTCCAAAACCTCTTTGGATTAAACTTTTCTTGTGGCTTATGAGCTTTTTGACATGTATGCCTTAAAAAAGGAGGGCAAATGCTCCCTTAGGTATGTGTTCTGCACCAGGGGAATTGGGATGGGTGGGGTGGGAATTGGTTGGGAGAAAGATGATCCATAAGCCTGAGTTCTTCCTGTATCTCAGTAAGAAAGCCTCAACAGCACAAATGGTTTAATAAGTTAACTGCTTAATAGAATAGAGTGAGGATATGAGTGTAGATGGTAAATCTGACAGCTCTTCAGGTAATGGGCATGTCACCTTCACGTGGCACCCAGTAGAGCCCAGGTGGGTTTTGCTACAGTGTGTGGGGCAGAGCAGATCCTGTCTGTGGAGGGAAGCTTTCCCTCTTTTGAATCTTTGAGCTATTGTATAATTTCCTCACAGGAAAACAACTCTAGCTAAAGGATATTTTCAGGAGAACTTCTTGCTGCAGTTTGAGGTCATGACAAGGCCATGCAGCTGGCATGTTCACCAGTACCACATGGGAGCTGCCTGCAGGCTCCTCAGTTTCAGTGAGCTGGTTTATACCTTAGCCAAGGAATTTCTGCAGCACAGCACAGGCCTCTGTGTCTGTTCAAGTTGTGTTACCTGGATGACTAACCCCTAAATGTGCAACAGTCTCTTATTCAGAATCAGTGCATTCCATTCCTACAGTTCATTTTTGCCAAGGACATCACAGGCTGTAGGTTATATTAAGAAGATCCAGGCTGCTCAGCCCAGTAGAGCAGACTGGGCCTGTTAAGATCACTGATGCCTCAAATGCATTGTCTTCTGTGAAGCTTCCAGGTACAGTTTCCTTCCAACTCAGGGACCCATCGGCACCATTGAGTTCAACTCCTGGCATTGCCCAGGACAGCCCAATAATCACACCATCTGCCTTAAAGCATTGTTCAAATGCTTCTTGAACTGAGGCAGGCTTGCTGCTGTGGCCAGTATTTAAACTGCTAAATATGTCCCTTCCAACCTAGTAACAAATATCATGTCTGGTAATATGAAATGCTCCTAGGTCAAGAGGCCTCTGACTAAATCACTGATGTTTTCAACTTAAAACTTGGAAGTAAACAATTTCACCGATGATTGTTAGTGAACTCAGATGTGGCAAAAACCAGTTTCACACCATGAAGTGATTTATGTCATTGCATAAAATGGATCTCAGCTTTATACATGTATATGTACACATATATACGTATATATGTGTGTGTGTATGTGTATATATATATGTTTATAAACCAGTAAGTATAACTTACTGTTAAGCCTTTCAAAGGCTTGCACATCAAGAGAATTGATTTATTACATATGTAAAATCTGTCCTGAGACATGTGACTGTATCAGTTGGTTATTTCACTGCAGAAGCACTGTGAGTCTCTAAAGCCTCACAGTTCCCTGCAGACCTTCCTTGAAGCTGCATAGCTTCTCACAGACACTTCACACTGTTCTGAACAGCTGGTCCCGTGGTGCTCTTCTGGACATTAGATCCAGAAGAGTGCCTGTGTGGGTAGTAGGGAGGGAAACTCCCTTCTGGGTCCTTATATCATCTTTGGTCATGGATGATAGGATATCTGCAATATCTGAACAGTGCAGCTTTGACAAGCAAGGTACATAATGGCTGTACTGGTTCATAGCAGTTTGTTGTACAGGCTTGCTCAGTTGCCTGTTGCATAGCGTGTCTTCTTACTTGGAAGTGCCAAAATATTTATGAACAAAGAAGCATGTTCATGCATAGACAGTGCAACCTAAATTGTACATTCAGGTGTGGAAGCAAATTGCTTGAGCTCGTTAATACCCATAATTGTATAGCCCCCAAGCTTTTTGAATTAGAGAATTTAAGCTTTTCTCTAAAATGTTGTGGGTTTTGTACCAAAAATACTTCAATAGATATTAATCTCCTAGTATTTGTATTTCCCGTTGTTCCCAAAAATGCCCCAGTGTTTAATTACTGTCAACATAATTGCTTAAAGAAAACTGAAGTAATAAAAATGCTATTTCCATTTGTAGAAATATTTTCTTTTTCTGACCTGCATGATTTTATTTCTAAATCACACAGTCTCACCACAGTACCTACAGCTGTTGAGGATTCCAAATTCTTAGTCATTGTAATTCAACCATTTGATTATAGTATAGAGTATTAGAGATATATTAAATATTAAAAGTATAGAGATTAATTAAATATTTTTAATTTTTAGACTGGCTCAGAAGAAGGATCTGTTTAATCCTCTTAGCGGTAGCAATCGGAATTGAATGTATCTTTCACTTAAAGAGAGCCCTCAAAGTTTATTATTACTTGTCAATCCCACATGCAGTGTAGACTAACTGGATATACACAGGCATATTAAATTGAGCAAATATGCTTTGTTTTTTCCTGAAAAGTGTTGAACCATTTTTATGCATCTTTGTTTACCGTAGTTCAGAGATAACACAAGTGAGAGTAAGACATCTGGGCTTTATTATCAGTCATACGTGCAATGAACTGTCTAAGTAAGTAGATATGTAAGGGACCAGTTTATGATGGAAAGTAAAGTGAAAGGAACCTAGGTCTCAGTATAGCACTTCGGAGGTTTCTGTCATGTAAAGTAAATAAATGCATAGGAGATCAGATTACGTATGGCAGTCTGCAGTTCTTTCAAGCAGAAAGTTTTTGTTGTGATACTTAAGATACTTTTGTGAATGCCAGTTATCTCCCCATTAGGTCAGAGCTGTTTCACAGGTAGATGTTCTTGACTCAGGCTTAATTAATATGCTGTGTGCATTACAAATCACAGACTCTGCCTTGGGTTTAATACTGTCTTCAACTTGTATTTCTTAGTTTGAACACCTAAGGCAAACTCACATTAAGTTTTGACCATTTTCTTCCCTTTTTTTTCTAAATACAAACACAAATCTCTTTTTATTATATTTGCTTACTTGGATTGGGAGACAGGTCAGCATATGCACTGTGCTTAGGTTTTGCAGTGTTTTGAATTCGGTGTAAATTCTGTCATGCTGTTTTAGCATCTTCATGTTAGCCTGTGAAGTGTTAGGTTTTAGTGCATGGAAGGAAAGTATGTGTGAAAACACAACTAGCTGTAGACTGCCAGTAGGAAAATATGAGGGGTGATTACAGTGGTGCCTTGACTGTCTCATGGACCCAAGAGGCTGTGTCAGCTCCAAGAATTTGTGAGTGCCTTGGCCCGTGGCTGTACTTGGTAGACATAATGAGTCAGCAAGCAGCACAGTCTGTGAGATCAGTCTTCCATGGGAAATTCAGGAGAGCCTCTCAGATGCACGTGGGAAATGCAGTGCAGTATATGTAATGTGTTTTTCTCAGTTCCTAAGGATAAAGGATCCTGACTAGAGATGCTTTTATGCTAATTAAATGAAAAACAGAGGGGCATACGACTGGGATGCGAAGGGCAGATTGACTTACTTCTGTCTTCAGCTTTACCATCACTGTTTAACTAAAGAAGAAGAAAGGGATATTCTTGGTATGAGTTACTCCTGTTGTTTTTAGCTCATCTTTTGTACCTGCTTTTGTTAGTATTTGACAATATCTATGCTGGGATACATTCAGTTGATTAGGTGTTCTGAGTTTTCTGCTGCCCTTGTTACCTTCCTCCTAATGCATGATATATTCAATTTTTGTCTTATTTACTTATTTTAAAAATAAGCCTACCGTTGAAAAGGTGATGTTTTATGTTTTGACATATGGCTGAGTAGAGGGAGCTCCAGACTTGCATATATTCAATAAAAATTCGGTATTTTGTTTCATATAATTTATGTTCCCAGTGTGTATCTGTCTTGATTAAAGCATATTTCTTACAAAAGAAAGGTGTAGGGGTTTTCCTTTTTGTTTTCATGTTTTCTGTTTGCTTACATGGAGGTGTGCATGGTTTTTTCTTTTTAACATAAAGGATTATAATTTCAAAAATGAAGCACAAGGGGGAGCTAGTAATTAATTGTGCATGCATCCTTATTTTCCTGCTATTTCACTCATTTATTTATTTTACTTTTCCAGTAACGTTACAAGGTGCATCTGAACTGATGTGTGTGGAGGGTGTGTGTCCCAAAACAATTGATGTGTTTTCTCTTCTGGTTACTGATCTACAAGTCTGCAGTCTGAAGTGATTACTGAAGTACTTAAATTTTAGCACTGCTTGCCACAGTGTGCAATTAATTTGACTCAACTAAAATTCTGTTGAAAGTGACTGTGATTTTATTTACCTTTTCAGTTATTGCAGGCATCTTAGAATAGGCCAAGAAATGTGAGTGTAAAAAGTCTAGTTTGCCTTGCAGACCAGTGTTTCAAAAGACCATTTATAGTAGATGTAGACCTTGTTATTTCTGGCATTATTCTGAGTGAACTCGCCATCATGAATGGAAGATGGAGGAAATTTCCAAAGTTTCCATGAGAAATCCTTGGTCAGTGGAAAATCTCTGTGAAGGAATAGTTAGTGCCAGCTGATTCCCCTTGGATTAAAAAAAGTTTGTTGCGCATTACTGGTCATGCATTGTAAGCAGAGATTTGTGAGTTTATTTAGTGTGTGGTGGGGTTGCTGTGCAAAAGGTAAAGGTTTAAAAGTAACCACTCCAGCAATGAATCAAGTGTTGCTATAGAAGCTTTATTTACTGGAATACTGTCACAGAAATTAAACTTCGGTGTTGTTGATGTGTGAGCATGCATGCTGCTACTAAATGCATGTATCTTGGGGGGATGTTTTTAAGATTCTTGAGTTGCCTTTGTTTTTAATGGGTTCCTTTGTTTTCCAAGGAATTAGACAGATGTCAGAGTGTGTGAATCATGTGCAAAGTTGGTGGCATGTGTGAGAAATGGTGTCAAGCTCCTAGCTCTTGTATCTAAAACCATTGGACAGAGGTTGCATTTACACTGTTTCCAATCTTCTTGCAGCTAATATCAAACAGCACTGTCCTTGTAACTGCATTCTCCTAAGGTGCAAGGAAAGTAAGAGAACATCTTTGGTGATTTGTTTTGCTGCACATGTTGTCAAATGTGTAGTTTTTTCTGCTTAACGTACAAGTTTTTTTGTTTGCTCANGTTTCACTGGGTTGGTGGATTAAAATACATGTCTGTAGAAGCAGGACTTTAATCCACAAAGAGTAGAGGTGAGTGGAGTTACATCCAGGTGGTGTCTGGTCAGCAGTGGGGTTCCCCAAAGCTCAGTGTTGGGGCCAGGCCTCTTTAGTATCTTTATCAATGATCTGGATGAGGGGTTTGAGTGCTCCCTCAGCCACTTTGCAGATGACTTTGTGCTGGGTGGGACTGTTGATCTGCTGGAGGGATTCAGATGGGCTGGAGTGATGGGCCAAGGTCAATTGTGTGAGGTCTGACCAGGCCAAATGCTGGGTCCTGCCCTTCGGTCACAACAGTCCCTGCAGTGTTCCAGGCTAAGGCAGAGTGGCTGGGAAGCTGCCCCGTGGAAANTTTTCCAAGGAATTAGACAGATGTCAGAGTGTGTGAATCATGTGCAAAGTTGGTGGCATGTGTGAGAAATGGTGTCAAGCTCCTAGCTCTTGTATCTAAAACCATTGGACAGAGGTTGCATTTACACTGTTTCCAATCTTCTTGCAGCTAATATCAAACAGCACTGTCCTTGTAACTGCATTCTCCTAAGGTGCAAGGAAAGTAAGAGAACATCTTTGGTGATTTGTTTTGCTGCACATGTTGTCAAATGTGTAGTTTTTTCTGCTTAACGTACAAGTTTTTTTGTTTGCTCACATCCCTTCTTTATAGAAGACTGTTATTATCACAATGAATTAACAACTGCTTGAAGAAAAATCTTTGCTTTGCTTAGCTTCAGTATAATTTAACAGAAGCATATTAATTTTCTTAGTTAACTTGTATCACCGAACCTTATTGTCCTGAGTCTGCTTCTGAATGGTAGGAATGGTCTGTTCCTACTTTCACTGACAGATTTGTATTTTGGTATTAAGGAGTAGTCCTTGCTCTAAATGCATGGATCATCAGTTAATTTGTAGTCTGACTTCAACATTTTAAAAGCTTTAATAGCAGTAGTAATAGCAAGGGCAGGGTGTGATTGTCCTCTCCTTCACAGAGCAAGCAGGATCTGAAGAGCAGTGAGTAAGATGTATAAGTACTCTTTGTTGATAATGCAGGGTAGACAGTTGGGAATGGCTGATGTCAAGCAGATCTGTTTCACTGGGTTGGTGGATTAAAATACATGTCTGTAGAAGCAGGACTTTAATCCACAAAGAGTAGAGGTGAGTGGAGTTACATCCAGGTGGTGTCTGGTCAGCAGTGGGGTTCCCCAAAGCTCAGTGTTGGGGCCAGGCCTCTTTAGTATCTTTATCAATGATCTGGATGAGGGGTTTGAGTGCTCCCTCAGCCACTTTGCAGATGACTTTGTGCTGGGTGGGACTGTTGATCTGCTGGAGGGATTCAGATGGGCTGGAGTGATGGGCCAAGGTCAATTGTGTGAGGTCTGACCAGGCCAAATGCTGGGTCCTGCCCTTCGGTCACAACAGTCCCTGCAGTGTTCCAGGCTAAGGCAGAGTGGCTGGGAAGCTGCCCAGTGGAAAAGGACCTGGGGGTGCTGGTTGACAGCATCTGGACATGAGCCAGCTGTGCCGGGGCAGCCAGGAAGGCCAGTGGTATCTTGGCTTAGATACTTAGCAACAGTGAGGCCAATGACTGTCCCTCTGCAGGGGGCACTGGTGAGGCCATGCCTCAAATCCTGTGTCCAGTTTTGGGCTCCTCACTAGAAAGACACTGAGGGGCTGGAGCAAGTCGAGAAAGGCAGTGGAGCAAGTGAAGGTGCAAGAGGACAAGTCTTACAAGGAGTGATGGCTGAGAGAGCTGGGGGTGTTTAACCTGGAGAAAAGAAGGACTGGGGGGACCTTATCTTTCTATTAAACTATGTGAAAGGAGGTTTTGGAGATGCTTCAATCTCTTCTCCCGAGAAAGAAGAAATAGGACAAGAGGGAACAGCTTCAATTTGTGCCAGGGGGGGTTTAAACTGGATATTAGAAAAAATTTCACTGAAAGGGTTGTTAGACATTGCAATGGGCTGCCCAGGTAAGTGGTGGAGTCACTATGCTTAGTGTTTTAGAAACATCTATATGAGGCACTCAAGAACTTGACTTAGAGCTGTATTTGGCAGAGGTAGCTTACCTGTTAGGCTCATTCATCTTTAGGTTTACAGCCTAAACAATTCTGTGATCTATGTCAGAACATGGTTTCTCTTTCCTTTTTTTTTTTCTGGGTCTAGGCAGTTTGAAATCTGGTGCCTGTCAAATACTAAGATGGGGTTCATAAATCATGTGGAACAGAGAATCAATATGAGGGGTGTTTATCTTCTGTATTTATTCTTTAGGATGTTTGAGTTTAGAATTGAATAAAAAATTGCATACAATGACAGCTTAATAAATATTGTGACAAAATGGCCTTGAAACATAAAACTGATTAAAATTTCCAACAAGTTGCAGTTTATTTTCTTGCCATTAATAGAAGATCAATACATTCTTACAGAAATTCTTTTTAACTTTGAAGACCCTTAGCTTAATCTTACATTTAACTTAGAGAGATCTTGACATAACCTATGTCCGTAGAAGTTATCCCTTGGACAAATGGAACAGTGCATACAACTCTCTAAGACCCGAGTCTTTGACAGCACTCACCACAAGCACATGGTGGTTGGCATTCAGGAACTTCAGGACTGCAAGTACAATCATCATTTCATTATCTGGACTAAATGGGTGTACCAAAGTACAAACATAGATGCCAAGGAATCTGTTTCAGAACACCCAGAGCAAGGTGATGTACAGGCTGTATCTGGCAGGGAGCATCAGTGGCTGGAGTGCAGCAGTTGCTTGGATTTTTATGCTTTTATATTCTGGATTCAGAAAGGACTTACTTGCTCGTGTATAAACTGCTAGACTTTTCTAAATTTATAAGGTGATATGCCTGAGAGGATCAGGAGGTGGGACATTAAGACAGATGCCTTTTTAACCCTTTATTCAGTGGGTCTAAGTCAGGTGAAAGCTACTGTACTGCTGGTGGGAGGAGTGATGCTGACAGTTAACAGTCTGGTTAACTAGGAGATGCCTGCAATGTAGTAATTACTAAAAGCAGTGATAGGAGAAGCTGGGGTTTTTTCCTTCATAATTGAGTTCTAATGAAGTGGGAAGGAGTACTTCGAATCAAGGTGAGAAAACCATAGTGTAGGTTATGTTGCTGGTTTTTCAAGATGTATGTTTTTAAAAGTGTGACTTTAAGCAGAGTTTTAACCTAAACTGGCTTGTGCACACAGTTTTGCCTTTTACATAGATAACATACTTTTGACATAATGTTAATCATATAATTTCTGTAGATGCCTTTAATGCCTTAAGATCTGTCCAGTGTTTAATTTCTGTATTTGCTTTTCTCAAACCTCACGCCTAATAGAACTGTAGAGTTTTTGTTCAAGATTGACCTTTGGCGCTTTTTTTCGCTCTTTGCAGGTATTTGTGGAAACACTAGACAAATGTTTTGAAAATGTCTGTGAACTGGATTTAATCTTCCATGTAGACAAGGTATCGTGATGACATCCTGTAATATTTTTTTCAAGTGAAATGTTTGGCTCAGCTGATACTTGGTATTAAACTCTGCCTTACTTTCCAGGGAGGGGTGACAAAGTTGGTGAAGGGTCTAGAGAGTAATTCTTGTAAGGTGTGGCTGAGGAAGCAGGGGGTGCTCAACACTTAATGGACATGGTGGTGTTTGGTCAAAGGTTGCACTTGAGGATCTTGGAGGTCTTTTCCAACCTTACTGATTCCTTGATCCTGTGATTGAATTATCATGGAAGTCTAGACAGTTTCTGCTAAAATACTACTTCGATTACTTGAAAGCTGCAATGGAACATGCCTTTATGAGGAACAATAAAATAATACGGGAGATTTGCACAATAATATTGCACATAGACTTGTAAAATCTAAGACATCTGAATATTCTTGGAGTAGGAAGAGCTTCAAGAAATAATGTGTTCTGTTTTGTTTATGGCTAGGTTTTATATAACTCAGAACTGAAGTTGTTGAATGTTTTCCAGTTAGGATTGGAAGGTGCATTTCGTATGCTATGATTGTGTAATTTAAATACTGTGTGGATATTTCTCTTTAAAATCTTAAACAGACTTTGTCTTTTTTCAAACACTTAGAAACAATGTTGTTTGAATATTCCCAGCTATAAGAAACAAGTGTTTTAGTTACTAATCTAGTTTAGAGGAATGCTCTTACTATAGTCACCTTTCATTTAAAAGGACTTCGACATTTCTTGGTGTAATACCCAAAATGCTGAGAATTTAATATACAGAATTTATTCATTTAGTTGCATTTTGTGCCTACTGTTCCTTTCTGTGCAGTCACCTTTCCCCATTTGTGAACATCTATCTGCATCAACAGCAAAAGATGTCAAAGGAAAGTAAGGTAGAAAAAATAGATGGACGATAACACCAAGTTAGGTATCTGAAAGAACTATTTCAAAATGACTCCATTGGTTTCAAAATCAGGAAGTTCTTTTGGAAGAAACACTTGCACTTTGACCAGACAGTGAAATGCAGATTACCTAGAATGAGTGTTTAACCAATACTTAGGCCATGAAAAGTCATTAGGATTTCTAGTAATTTCCATTTCCATTTCTAGTAATTTTCCATGTTGGATATTTCCAAAATGACAGATTAAAGTACAGAAGAGTTTAGGAGTGGTTTATGTATTGGCTGCTGAGCTTAAAGAAAGAAAGTACTGCAGTCATTTTGTGGGAAGGAGTTCGATCTTTAGCTGAAGAATGCTTTGGCTGATCTGCATTCCAAGCTGTTGCTCTGCAGCATGTTTCATTAAAGAATATTGAATTACATAACTTGATAGACAAAATATTTCTAATAATATGCACAGAACTTAGGGGCTTCAAAATGTTAAATTTCTTGAAGAATATTTTACTTTGAGATGATATTTCTTCTTGAAAATTACATATCAAATGGACACTAGAATTTAACTGTTTCATTTGATTTACTAAAATCTAAAAATCAGCCTGAGAATCCTATTAAATGTTTAGACTAGAATTTTCAAACTCTAAGGAAAATGGGAACCCTTAATGCTAATTAGATATTTTAGTAAAAAATAATTAATTTTCACAATGAAATCAGCGAAACCTTGAGTTAAAAGCTCTGAACATGACATGAACCAGAGCAGTGATTTTTAACTGGATTGTAAATGAACAAAAGAATTGAGTATAGAGGCATGAACTTCTGTAGTAATGCTAGGCTGCCACCAGCTGTACAGTAGCATTAGTTGGGCAGCTGTGACTAATTTGGTGTCATCTCCATTCTTTTTTTTTTTCCCCTCCAGTTTAAGTTCATCAGTGTTCTTGTAGGTCTAAGAACAAAACAGGATGATATATCTTTGAGAATTAAGTTAAGAGTATTAAATTGTCTTTAAACTGCTGATACAGTCAGCTTGTCAAGAAGCATAATACACTGAGACTTCAGAGTTAATGCATTAACTTTCTCTTGTCAGATATTTGGGGCCCGGCTTGTTAATGTATTTCAAGTGTGCAAAAGGAAAAACCAGCAGCTGCTCCTGTTTGATCTAGACAGTCTTAGTTATAATGGGTGCTTATGTGTGGGTGCTGTTTAGGGTGAAACCTTTAAAATATTTATATTTTGAGTGATCTGGTACCGAGAAAAGTGAGGCTAAGTTATTTGAATGAGAGTTTTTCTGTGTCTTCAGTTCTTGATGGAGCTGTGGGAGGTTGCTTTCTTGGAATTATCTTGCGAGAGCAGCCTAAACCAACATTTTTTCTTCTAAAAAGATGGTGTGGCATGTAGAAGAGTTAAACTGTGTAATCTGAAGAGCTGTTCCTCCTTAGTAACATTTTATGTGGTATTTCTGTAAGGAAATGTTTAATTTCATCAGGTATTTATAATTGTACAGGACTCAGTGGTGACTTACAGTAACCTGTAGCCAAGACAGATGCTTATTCAAGAATATTGATACAGTATGATAAATTCATTTGGCGAATGGAATATAGGTGGGAATGAGTGTTTCTAATGTGCTGTAGCAGACGAGGACTTGGGGTGTTGGAGTGTAGTTCATACAGGAGAGAATTTAACTTCTCTTTTAAAGATCATCTGTGTTACAAGCAGCCAAAAACCTTACTATAGCCGGAGCAAGACATTTTCACATGTCTTGTGAGGAGGAGGGGCAGGTTTATTTCAGTCCTGCACTGAGTCCAAGGGTCTAATGCTTGCTGATGGAAAAGGCATCACTGAAAGCTATTATACAACTAAAATAATAGAATACATTCAGCTAAGGGATGTAAGGGAATACTTTGTTTTTTTCACTAGTTTTTGGCACCTATTGAAATATCTCTGGGAGTATCATGATCTCTTGCAAGAGTTTATTATCTAACCAGAACAGTGAACCATCCAGAATCACATTTCTTGAGGAAAAGAAAATGTGTTTGCCAGATTTTCCTGAGAGAGTCTTTTCTTGATACATTCCTTCTTCTTTAAAATATGCATTCGTGCTTCTAGAGAGTGCATCGAACATAAATAGGAAGGACTCTTGGATTTTGTAAAAATGCTTTAAAATCGTTATTACAAAACAGCAATTTCAAATTTAAAAAAGTTGACATTCTCAAAAGTCATATCCCTTTTGCAATATAAGATGTCTATTCATTGTGCCTTCAGTCTTTCACTTAAATACTATTTTGAAAACACTACTGAAGTCTCTTTCTCACTTCATTGCCACTTACTGCATTTTTATTTAAGATTTTTTCTTTTTTTCTTTACAAAAATAGTGATTTTTAAAATAAGAAAATAGAGAGACAGTAATGTGTATTTGTACATTTAATATGTATTTGCAGTGAATTTTAATTTGAAAAGAAAAAACAGTTACTGTTTATCTTGCTGCTGCTTGCATATGGGCAAACATCTATTTAAGAAGAGGGAGTCAGTGGATTACGATAGTTGTGTAACTTTATTAGTCAAAGCTGTGATTTCCTTTCATGTGGAGATTACCAAATAAAATTAATGATATGCTGTTATTTAGAAAACCATCCCTTTAGAAGAAAAATGGGGCAAGACAAAATAGTCTAGCTTCTTTAAAGCCATCTGTGCTTTGAAGGTTTTTAAATACTGTGTGTTAGACTTCACTATTGCACTCTGAAAGTATGAAAAAATGCAGAGGAAGGTAAGAAGCATGGCCCAAGATATGAGGTGGTTTGCATTGAGGAAGAAGTTAAATATTCTGGAGACTGGAGGCAAAGGAGTAAGAAGTATATAGAAAGAAAGGTTTTGGAGGAACCCAAAGGGGCCTGAAGAAGAGCTGTTTTCAGCCTCTCTAGATACATTAATTATAAATTTGTTCAGAAATACACTGAAAATTTATCAGGGAAACAAATTAAATTTTGTTTTTTAGGTATGGCACAAAACAAAGAACTATATTGGTTTTTGATGTACTACCTCCAGGTTATTTGATTTAGACATTTACTAATATCTTTGATCCACAGGCAGATTGGGAGAATGTCCAAAATAGTAGTTAAAATTGTGCTTTTGAGATACCAGATCGTACATGTTTATTTCTGAAAAGTAGAAAAATACTCCTTGTCTTCAGATTTAGATACTAACATACAACTAAAATACTATACATTACAGTTTTACTAGTAAGTGAGCAGAAGGATGCCTTTTAAAAAAGAAAAAAACCAAGCCAAGTCTTTAATACGGTTTGAATGCAGACTCTGAAGCAGTGACTCATCCTCCAGGGCTTTCATCCTCACTCAGGCCTGCAGGGAAGAGGGGTATACCCATTTCAGCAATGTCCTCAGCTGGGTTATGTGCTCCTGCAGTTTGAGTCCTAGCTGTCAGTTTTAGCCGTAGATACTGAAGACTCCGTATTTGTGTCTCAGGAACGTCAGTTCTACTTCTGAGCCAAATCTTGGGATCTGTGCTGGGTGAGCATCAGAGTCTCTTCCTTCTCAGGTGTAGCCCAGAGTAGTGTTTACACATCTACTTGTGAGCCATTTGTTTAGTCTTGTAGGACCTGCATCCTAGAGGTGTTACTGCTGTGAGGCTAATTCGAACTCTAGTAATTGGATGGAAAATGGGAAAAAAGAAAGAGGAATGTCAGAGTTTTTTAGCGTTGATAAGTGGCATAGCAGATGAGTTTGTAACAGAGCTGTGAACAAAGAAGATGCTGGAGAAAGGAACATGAGATGATGAGCTGCATTTCCAACTGGGTTTAGATTAAATGCCATTAGATTAAAAATTTAGATTAAAAGTTAAGTTTAGATTAAAAGTTAAGTGGCTTACAGAATATGTGTTTCCCTGTATTGAGGTACCTGGACCATCTTTCCAGATCGTATGTAGGATATTTTGCATTTTTAAATTCTCTTTTGGTCTCTTTTAGGTCCATAATATATTGGCTGAAATGGTCATGGGTGGAATGGTTTTGGAGACCAATATGAATGAAATTGTCACTCAGATTGATGCTCAAAATAAACTGGAGAAATCGGAGGTAAGAGTGATGCGCTGTGTAGTTTCTAAACTAAAACCAGGGTTTTAGTAAATGGATGCTATATAATATTCTTTGTCCTTCATAGCAAACTAAATTGTGTAAGCTGCCTGCTTATAGTGCCAAAAATTTGCAGTGTATCTCAGGGTGTTGTACCTTACATCATAAGTAATAAACTGCTTAGTCGCTGCTGGTTAGATTTTGCTTTTTGTATCTAATCGCATTGTGCACCATTGCTGTTAAGATACTTCTGTAGTTCTCTAAGTTTTTGTTGTAGAAAACCTTTTATTTCCAGCCTGCTTGTTATGTTGGACTAGTGACTTGAGCACTTAAATGAAATTAGATAAAGAAACAAAGCGTGTCTCCAAAAACTACATACTCCTGTCTGATAGTATGCTTCTAAGCACCTGAAATAAATAGCAGCAGTAATACTGCAACACAGGGAAATAAATTGGACTGAAACTGACTAGGTATAATTTAAAGCCCAGTTTTAGACACTTCAAAGTAAATACGAATTCTTCAAATTTTGATGGTAATCTGAGCCTTTGGTCTTAAATGAGTCAGAAAATTATATTCTGTATTTGCCCATAACAGGCTGATTGAGGGATCACACATGAGTTTTGGGAATCCTTTTTCAATTCAACAATTGCTTAATTTGTGTTTAGGAAAGACAATTAGATTAAGAAAGGATCTTAGAATTACTTTATCTTTGATACGGAATATTCCTGCCCCTTTAATGTCACCATATGTGCCTTGTAAGCCAATATGCTGCTAATATATCTTAGCTAAGTCTGTGCTGGATTCTAAATGATGATAGTAATTCCACTGAGGAATACATCAAATTAGTAATATCCAAGCTTCTAAACAAGCCTTTGCTTGAATTGGAGACTTCCTGAAGTTTAAGTCAGCTGAGCAGACTGAAATCTTCCAGGCAGCATAAATATGAACTAAATGGCATTTTAGGAGAGGATCCAGAGAACTTCTTAGTTCTAACTGAAGTGCAATAAAGAGAGAAATTAATTTTTCAGCTTTTTTTTGTGCTACAGTGTATACTGTTCTTCTGATTCTGCAGTCTCAAGCTGTGTCACCTCAAGTTTTTTTAATACATTTAATTGTTTGTTTTGCACAACTTCCAAACTATGTCCAAGAACAGGACGACAATATATGAAAAACAAGAAAAAGCTAGGTATGGTATGACACAGTACATAGCAATATGCATCTGAAAGGATTCTATAGTAGATTTTGAACATGCCCAAAGTGTTCATTTTATTGTTTTTCTCACACTCAGAATGAAACATTGATCACAGAGATGAATATTTAGAGTTAGTCTCATAAATTTTTATTATATTTTAATAACTTCTGTATACATATATTTTTTCTTATTTGATAGAAAGTAGACATGTTCCCAAAAGCTGAACTTGCTGAGCAGCTGTGTTCTACCATGTATTATGTACATATTGGTTCTACCTGAAAGCATTTAATATTGTAAATTCTGTTACCAAATCAACTGTTGACCAGTCTCTGAATAATCTTCTGAAACACACAGATTCAGGACAGACAGCTGCAATACTTGCTGTCTTCCATTATTCATCAATAAGTCAGTCTTTCTTTTAAGAGCTTTTAGTATAAAAGTAGATGGTAGACAATTTGAAAAAAAAACACATAGAACTTGAAGTGTATACAAAGCAAAAAGGAACTTGTTCCTTTACATTCAGCAATGAATAAGGTAAAGAAGTAGCAGTGAAAAATTAAAACACTTGGTGACTGGGATGAAGCAGAACATTTCACAGTCTGCTCACTCTAAGTACCTTTCTTTTTTCTTAGTTCAGTGACTATTTCTTTTCAAATTTAACAGTTACTGTAATGCTGAGGTACATCACAATACCTGGTAATTATTTCCTTAGATCATTAATCGTTTGTTTCATGTATATCCACAAAAATTTCCTGATTGCTGTTTCTTTTCCTTTTGTCCTTTTGATCAAGATTGTAAATCTTTCAGTATGTCTTTCCTGAACACATATTTTCAAGACACAAGCAAATCCAAGTAAATCATAAGTAATAACTTAATAAATTTTGAATGCTGGTCACTAAGAAATCAAAACTAGTGGATCTTCTTCATTTTCTTTAATTAAAAAAAAATAAAATTTAGAAGTAAGTATTGATGTAGTCCATAGTTTATAGGAGTGCCACAGCACTGTTGCTTTAATCCCTTTGGCTTTTAGACCACTTGCATCCCTCTTGCATTTACCAAGCAGCTATTTTAAGGTTAAATTGCCTTTTCTTTTGTAGCTGAAATCATGAAACCAATTAAGCTGTAACTGGGTTACATTTTCAGAAATACTTTAGTTTTTATTGTGCCCATCTGGCTTTCAGCAATATACAAAATTTGGCTATTTAACATCAGCTATTAGTTTAGTTATGCATTAGGTTTCAAAACAGGCTTTCAGTTAGAAATTAGTGAAAAAGACTGAATGCATTTATTAAATTCACGTATATTTGAGGAAAGGTAACAGCTCAAGGAATTTGTTCATATTTTCAACAGAGATTAATTAAACCTCTATAGGGGAGTCCCTAGCTTTGATTTGTGATTCAGCTAATATTGTTTGGATGGGCTACGAAGGAAACTATTTGTACCCTGAGAAATGTTGTCTTATATGCATTTCCCTGCCTTTCAGTTTAGTGTTAATCTGTGAATGGATCTCTGGGCAATCCTAAAACCAAAGAATCATTGTGATAAAGGGAGGGAATTCTTTGGGAGAGGGGTCATTGGGATTTTATTCTGAGCTTCTGGAAGTATTCTAGGTAAACCTGGGCTACCTCTCCTCTATTTGGAGTGTTCAACTGCTTGTGATTTAGACTTTTAAGCTGGGCCTCATTTTTTCTGAACCTCCTGATCTTTCTGGCTCTTTCCATTCTTCTCTCTTACAGACCTTTATCTTTCAGTCTCCCAGACAGGACAGGTAGACAAAGGTATTGCTGACTTTTAGAAAAAAATGTACTTTTAACAAAAAGGGAAAGCAAAATGATGTCAAAGGCAATAAATTACGTAGGCCAGACTCAAAAATTATGTGTAAAAATACCCATACTAGTCCTTGTAGCCTACTTTTTGTGCTAGTTTCTTGTAGTTCCCTCATCTTTTTATTGGCTATAGTGTATTTTACTAGCTTTTCATTGACATCATATTTTTTTATTTTATTTCTCTTCCTGCATTTCAGAATTTAACTTTTCTTTGTATCATTGTTAAAAAATAAGGGAGTATGAACTTATGTGAATATTAGCCAAAAAATCCCGCAAAATTAATGGCAATTAAAAATGAACACACAGATAACAAAATAAGATATGACATAAAATGACATATGACAACAAATAACTTTGTTGGGAGAATTTTGTCCCTGATAATCTAAAATAAGTAATATGAATGCTTCACCATTTAGTATTTCCAGATAAAAACAAAGAACTTTTACCTGCTTGCAAAGAGAAGTTTCAGAATAAGCTTCAGGTGAATTAAACATTAAAAATCCCACCAGCAAAACCAACAAACTGAAATAGTTCTGTATAGAGAGAATAAAATTATCAGTGCAATTTATAAAGTTGATGTTGAAATTCCGAAGTTGATCATCCAACCTTAAATATGTTGAACGTAAAATGAGAAGGGCTGTCAGCCTGTACTCAACTTCAGATGTATATTTGCTGTCATTATAATCTGGATGTCTGGATTTTGCTCTAAGATAGCTTGGTAACTGCAGCCCCTGAACATGAATGTTAACAAAGAACAGAAAAAGAAGAAGGAAATTGTATGTTTGAAGTGCAGGTTATGGTCAATGTCACCTGCCATTTGTTGTTTGAAACATTTAGTTTAGCTCAACAGTTTGAATGTCAGTCAGTGTTAATGGCAATACTTGAAAATTAATTTCCACTTGTTTTAACTCTCTTTAAATATCTGCAGATGTTTAAAACAGATGGAATCTTAAGCAGTTGAAACTTACTTAATTTATGAATAGCTTTGCTCTTTACTTTTTATGTGATCTTCCTAGGATAGCGTACTGCAGTACTGTTAAGATTTAACAAATGTAATTTCACAATTGGATTTAAGCACTGAGTTGTAGAAGCATTAGTTAAAAATAGTTCTTGGTAATATGCAACATTTTAACCTAAATTTGAAGTATGCTACAGCATATGAAGAAAATCAAGGATGTGACCTTCCTCTGCCTAATATGTTAACTAACACTTGTAACATACAGTCTGTATTTCATTGGTAACACTAGGGAGCTTGAGCTCACACTTTTGGTTTGGTTTCTTTTTTTGTTTTTGTTTTTCTTTTTGTGCAAAACTACTTTTCTTTTTCTGTGTTCCGCTCACACATATTCTGTTTTTATTTTTGGGTCTGGCAATGAAAAACAAACAAAGAAATAATTAATCATTCCCATCCATTACTCTTTTTGTGATTCAAGTGCTTAAAATTTCTAAGAGTATGTCTGAAGTCTTCTTATCTGTTTGGCCTCATTTTGATATACTTGCAGACTTCATTTTGGTTTTTCTCTAATTACATTCATTTATTTAACCTCATGAGCAGGGGACATGATCATTCCTTTATATTATGTATCACATCCTTTCATTATTTCATATCCCTGCTGCTTTGAAATCATACTTGTTCTGAAAAGAAGCATTGCTATGAAACACCAGCAGCAGAGAGCTCCTAGTCCCTCTGAAGTATCTGGAAAAGGGTGGCTTATTTTGTGGTGTTAGCCTTCATTATTTTGTTTTCCAGTAGGCTGTGTTTTTTAATAGATTTATTTTAGTGGTAGCTAGTTCTCTGTAGAGTTGAGATGACAGTTGGAACACTTTTATTTGTATATGCTTATTAACAATGTTTGTGATGTGCAATACTTTTCCCAAATTATCTGAATTTCTTTTTAAAGAGTAAAACACAGTTGCTGGGATCATTTTGATATGAAATTATCTGTTGGGCATTCTAAGAAAGGGTGGTGATAGGAACAAAGAAAATTGATTCTTATAGTGATTAATAATGACCTAAGTAAATTAATGACAGCTTATGTTTCTCCCTTGATAGATTAGGACCAGTAGAGTAAAAATCCTGTTATTAAATGTGTCTGTTTCAATCTATAGTGTCTTTTTTTCCATATGTGGTATTGCTCTTTAAAAGTACATGAACATGGTTACAAGCATTTTTTGCAATAATGGAACCTAAAATTTTAATATGCAGCATTTCAGCATTAAAACACATCCTTCAACAACAAATGAAAATGAGAATGCAAAGGAGCTGCAGCAAAACTGTGTTGTATTGGCTTATTGTTATACCAGCTGTATGCAATTCATACTGTCTTTCTGAAATTGCATTAATTATGTGTTAAGAAGTTTCAGTTTCACTTGCTTTAGTCATTTGCTTGCTGTGGCAGACAGTTCATCATTCACTGCATGTTGAAAGCTTGCTACGTGTTTTGTTTTTTCAAGTGGAACAGTTTTTTCTTTGCACATCACCAACTCACCTGCTGAATTATATGATAAAAAAGGCAGGTGAAACTTGTTGAGTTCAGTGTTCCAGTGGAAGCTGTATTAATCAGGTGCCTCTAGAAAATGCCTCAAAAGCACATGGGGCTAAAAGTACTTACTTGTTGTACCTCTGAGTTTCCAAATACAGTTCACTTCCAGTAAAAGAAATGGAAGGACTGCATCTTAGTTCACTGCCTGGCATGCTAAAAAGGAGTGCTATATAATAGCATTTGCGTTGTATTAGTGATCCAGCTTGGGAGTTCAAGTGCTTTTCAGTCATTTTATCCATTAGACATTTTTTATGAGCTGTTTGCTCTCTCTTAGAAATGCTGTGTAACTGTATTGTGCTTGATAGGGTGGACATTAATTGTGCTAAATAGCATTATGCTATGCATTTTATGTATCCACTATTCTACAAACTCACTTAATATAGAGAATTCCAGCAGAAGAGAATGTAATAGTTTGAAAATCTCTACTCCAGCATCTGATAGTGAAAGATAATCTCGCTGTTATAAAAAGAGGTAATCTGACAATCACAGCAGTTTTGTCAGGGATCTTCACTGAACTCGGTCCAGAATGGTCCTCATGAAATGTGACTGTTGGAAGTTGTGACTATGTAGGAGGGTGTAAGGGCAGTGGTTGTGTCAGTTGTGGTATTTTCAATAATTCTCAATTGTGTCTCCATTGTATCCTATGCCATTGTGGAGGGAGGCAGGGACTTTAAGTCTATATAAAGAGGATAGTAGCAGGTAGGTAAAAATCATGACCGGTTATACAAAAAATGTTATTTCTCCATTAAGAATAAATAACTTCTGTTAAATTAGGGTAAAGAATCTCCATCCAAGTCACCCAGAAGGCACCTCTCCTTTGAATTGCCAGCCATGTGCTACCAGGCCATTACTTACTGTATTTTTCTGATTTCCCATTGTTTCAATCTTACATTGTATAATTCATTGCTTTTAATTAGTATTTTCATCTTCTGTATGGAAAACAGTTTACATTGTCCCATTTTGCTTAATGAATTTTTCTTCCATTACTGCAAGTAGAATTTAAATTATTAAAAACATTTACTGTTTTATCCAATAAGACTTCACTGGTAGTTACCTCTTAATTTAAAATTAGTATTTCCAAATTCTCAGATATAACAGGACAGTGTGGGACATCTTCATTCCTTCTGCACTGTTTTTCAATAAATAGAAAGAAATTGCAATGTCTAATACTGCTCCTTTAACTTCCTGCAGATTCAGGGATGCAGATTTTGGCTACTCGCATTTCTTAATACTGCTAGTGTTAGGTCCAGGTTTTTCCCTTTAAGAAAATACTGCTATTGAAAGAGCCTCTGAAGTGAATGACCTGGTAGATTTGGTGGTGTTAAGGGAAATGAAGGAAAAAGAGGGTTTGGAAATACCTTTTTGCACCTTTTGAATTTTACTTAGTCAGTACTTCTGAGAATTGCTAACTTGGGTTATGTCAGGGCCAAAGTGAAAGCAAATTTGGTGACATTCGAGATGCAGTTTTCTGAGCTATCTTCTCTGCCCCCACATGCTTTTCCCAACTTTGGCATGTCTCACATAGGAGGATTTGACAGGGAAGATACTGTTAATAAATGACTCATGGCTTTCTGGTCTCTGTTTCTTCTTCTGGGAATCATCCCATGACTAAAATCTAGGGATTTATGATGCTTTAGCCTTTACACATAAAGGGTTAGTTCAAAACCAGAAACTTTTAATCGGTTTTATTTTTACTTGGGTTATGTTTTTAAAGGGAGAAGGAAGAACAGTAGGTAGGATTTTAAGTGGAAGTACTATGTTAACTTGATTTTATTTCTTATAATAGAGCAGTAAATAGATAATAGCAAATAGTAGAGCAGTAAAAGGGAGAAAACACTTTTTTTCATGGCCTTCAAAGAGTAGAGTTGTTACCTGACAAGTGTGTGGGGTGTCTGTCTCCTTTTGTGCAGTAGACCAGATGGACACCGTGGAAGTCAGGTGTACTCTTCAGTAGTTTTACCCTGTGCTTGCAGTGAATTTCAGTGAAAACCTAGAATCTCAAAAGGTTATACGTTGAGTGGTAGTCACGTACCAATGCTTTCTAATAATCAAATATGACACAACCTTCTCAGAGTTTTTCTTCTTTCATTTTGCTGTATTTCTGGTTCAGAAATACTTTCCATGCAAATGGACTGGTTTCTTCAGTCTTTGACAACCTAAAATTAAAAACCTTCCATTTCTACAGGTTTAGTCTTTTTTTAAACCAGTTCCTAGCATCTTGCTTTGTTTCTTGTGGATTGCTCCTTTTTACTGGACCTGTTCATTATTAATGAATAATAAAGATGCCACACTCTAAAACTAGAAGTTCTGAAAATCACATTGTGCTTTTTATTGTTTTTGAATATTTTTAAACTTACTTTTAAAATATTAAAATAAAAGTTAATTCTTTTTTACATATTCAGAGAATTTGGAATACAATGTCTTTTTGTGCTAATAAGAGCTCTTCTTATAAAAATCTCCCATGCCTTTTAATTTCCTTGCAAAAATAAAAATTATTTTTACACTTTCGTGGCAAGCCTGAAGTAAAACCACACTGCAAATTCTAAATCTACATAGAGAATATGAACTTTTAGGAGAAACATTTCTGTAATTAAAATTGATAATGTGTTTTTTTCACAACATCAAATATAGTAGTAACACGTAGCAGTTTTGTGTTAGTAGTCCTTTAAAATAACAGGGTTTTGAATAGGTGTTTTCAGAAGCAATAGGGAAGGATGGTTTTTGGTATGTCCTCAGGCCTCTGAGCTGTAAATTGTTAGCATTTCATAATATACCTCAGTGTGTAAACTTGGCAGCTGCTTTACCTAAAAGCATAACTAAACAGAAGTCAGTAATTCTCTAATTGTAAAACTTGCATGTTTATACAGATAGGGTCTAGTTTTGTATGCAAAGAGATTGCATGCAGTAAAGAACTTTAATAAAAAACAGGTGCTATTTAATTTAATAGTTTAATTTGGCATAACTGTGTTGTTGTGTAATACTCAAGGGGATGCAGATATGTTAGTGTATAATTAGTTAACTGAAGGACAACAGATTATTCTAGTTTGTCTGTAGAAATGATCTGTTTGCATGCTCTTCATCACCCACAAATGCAGGGTGTTGATCCTTTTCATCTTAGTCTAAGCCACCTTGAAATACCTCTGTGTGTACATATACATATTTTTGTTTGTGTATATATATACACACGTGTGTGTCTGTGTGTCTGTTCATTGGTTTGACTGACATTCAGCACCTTGTTACTTTGAGGTTGCTTGGCTCTGAATCTGTAAACCAGTGTTAGTCAAGTGTGAGCCACGTGAACTTTTAGGATAGGTAGGAGGCAAAGGCAGCACGCTGGACACCCAACACCTGGAGACTGTCTGTTCTGTCACGTGCACATCACACGTGCTTGGATAAGCCTCCTGTTCCTTCCCCTCATACTTCTCCATCCAGTTGACATTACATGTTTTATCATATAAAAAGGAATATGTGAACTATTTTCTCTTTCTGGTTTAATATTTCCAAGTAACCCATTTCATTCCAAACACAATTACCATGTGGTTTTTCTAATTGTGTAACCGTGGAAATACTTGAAAAGTTAGTTGTCTTTGTAGATTGCTGGTGAATCTTCTTGTGACTGACTTTGCCTGACTTGCATTTTTCCTCACTTTATATACAGGCTGGTTTAGCAGGAGCTCCAGCCCGGGCTGTTTCAGCTGTAAAGAATATGAATCTGCCAGAGATCCCAAGAAATATTAATATTGGTGACATCAGTATAAAAGTACCAAACCTGCCCACTTTTAAATAACATGGCTACTCCAGGTAATACCAAGGAAGAAATGTAATAGAGATTTACTGCATAATTGTTTACTAAATAAACATGTCTAACTTTTACTGTTTGGATGAAACTCAAGGTACTGCATAGACATAACCAGAAAAATCAATGTGTGGAGTTGAATGTTGCTTTTGTCTTGTTTGTGAAATTAAAGGAAAGGGGTAGTTCCCACGTGATTTCTAAATTACATTCCTATGCCCTTGCAAGGCATATCACTGTGTCTCAGCTGCTGCAGTATTTTGGGGAAGTATTTAAGATGTTCTTTACTTTGTATAACCTATATTGCTGAGGTTTTTTGTATATTCACCAAAGTCTATAATTAGTGCGTTCTTTAACTACTTCTGTTTGTCATGATTATTTAAGACTTAAGTGCAAATGTTGCATGAAAACATTTAACTCATGTTTTGTTTAAATAAAATCATAACAAACTGGACTTCGAAATACCTGTTTTTTGAAGTCTACTGTTTGCAATAAACCACGTTATTTCCTATTCATGGAGCCAGTTGACTATATATAAATACTGTTGTAGCAGACCTTGATGTTGTAGTTTAATCTCTGAAGGGCTTACACAGGGGTATTGTGCTGAACATATTGGCTCTTTACATTTATCACAAAAGCTGTTCATTATTATACCGAAGGAAAAACTGCCTTTACTGGAGATCTGATGACTTTTGTTTACATGTACATGTTGATACTTACACAATCTGATGGACTTTCACTGACGGTCTGACTTTGTTTTGGGGGAAAAATGGGCCCTGTGATTGCTCTGTGTTGTGAGAAGCACAAAATGGGCTGAGGACATTATATTTGGGCAGCTCAAACCTGTACATGAGAGTCTATCAAATAATGTGATAAAGAAAGGCGCTCTGGAAAGATAAATGGGGATACTTCAATAGGGCCTCTGTGCCTGGTGACATTTGTGATTCTCTACTTTGAGAATTAGATTTATGAGACACATAATATTGTCAAGATCTCAGAGAAATCTAAGTGCTATCACCTCTGCGTAAGTTTCTTAGCTCTTAAACTCGTCTGTGATTTAAAAAACATAAAAAGGGGATAGTGATTGTTTTTTATAATCATGCTCTTAAGCTCTGTGTGATGTACAAGTCTGTTTTAATGAATAATAAAAACTTCATTGGGATATTTAAGAATTCCTGCAAAGCCTTTTTTTTCTCCAAAAAAGTATTTAGTTGATACTGTGCATGAAAATGCAATAATACTGTATCAAGAACAATAGATTTCAGGGCTAGTCTGAGAGGTCCTGCATTACTTCAAGGATTGGGATATGATGTAAACTAAGTAGTATTCAACTGCTTTCACTTTCAGTTGAATATCAAGACATAGCCTGTAGGATGAGCTTTGAAGCACATCACATTTTCTGTTTGATTGACAGTAACTAACACCTTTTGTGAGCATTTGGGAGAGAAAAGAAGAAAGATAAACTACTTCTGAGGTAGAAAATCTGATACAGTCCAAGGAATTTCAATGTATTTCTTAAGGTGGGGGGAGAAAAACAACTTCATGTATATTCTTTGTATTACACTTAGTAAACATCGACTAACATACACCATTTTAAAAGTGCTTTCAAAAAAGAGAGTTGCTCTCTCCCAACCTCACGAAAAGAATATTTGTTCTTCCAAATGAACTTTCTTCATTTGAGGCTTCCAAAAATTTCAGATGGGGTTTAAGTAATTAACTGCCTCTTTATCATTTTGACCAAAGAAATTGAGAGAGTAAAACATGCGGCCTTTTTTTTTCCCCCCCATGTGACTTATTCCTTAGTATTCCTGAGTTGGACATCTTAGCTAGTACAAAACTGAAACTCACCATTTCACCTGCTTTTGCCTACTTCTGTTTATCTTCTTGATGTATGGCACATGTGACTTTCAAAGTAAAGATGTTGAAAGCTTTCCTCATTGTTGCCCCTATGATGATATGGTTAGTTCTCCTGCCAAAGGAGGAATAGGACATTTTGAAACATTTGGTACTCTGACCTACAGAATGTTCTTTGGGCTATTTGTTAAAGCAACTAAAAATTTCAAAAATTCTTCTGAGTCCTCTATTTTCATCTCACTTTCTTCCCTCTAGTTCTTTTTCAGATCTGTAAGCTTATGTAGTTAAAACATTTTTCATTCCTTGCATAGAAATGTTTTCTGTCTTTGAATGAAACACCCAAAAGAAAGTATGTCTGAGATGCATCTTGATATGAGGCATATTTCAGATTAACTCCTTACCTGTCAATAGCCAGCCTGTCTTTCATTTTAGTGAACTAGGTCTTTTCTTTTAACAATTACATGGCTACGCTCAACTCTTTTGGTTTAGTTTTGTGGGTTTTATAACTGCTGCTGCTTTTCTCTCTGACCTGATGTGTCTTCTGCCAAAAGACTTTTTCTCTGGACAGCTCTTCTATAGACACCAGCCTTTTCATGAAGCCTCTCTGTGACTAGCCAGCAAATATTTAATGTGAGGCAGTAGCTCAGAGCTGGTGCTTCCTTACTCAGAAAACCTTTTCAGGTTTGGAAGAAACCTTCAGATGGGAAGAAACACTTTATCGGACTTTCCACAGTAAAACCGCACTCCTTTCAAAGAGAAATTCTCATCCATAGAAAAGCCCCGATGGTGACACTTTCCCCTTAAATAAACACAGATGCTATGACCATGTCAGCTTCCTCTGGGTAGCTGAACCTGTCTGCTTGCCACCTCTTTGCTAGAGGAATATCTTTACTTTGCCTGGGGAGGTACTGTCCTCTTACCGTGTCATTAGACACTGCTGGGAAGAGGGGATACTTGCTAAATAGAAATTATGGAAATAATATTATTTCCCATTACCTTCTAAGGCTTGCCTTGTGTTATATTCAGGTATTCATAGGCTTGCCACAATATTGATCTGCTTTTGTTCTTCACCTTCGTTAGAATGATGTGCCTTTTGAATTCGTTCTCCTATTTCATCGGTTTCCTCTCAACCACTGCTTAGGATTTAAAATGGAAACAAAATTTGGGATCTGAATGATTAAGCTCTTGATTATGCATGTAAATGTTTTTAATGCTTTTATAACAGAAAAACCCACCCTTAGCAGGTACAAGTGTTTGTGTGCGGATATTTATATGTTTATACATGTATGTCTATATAACATCACTCTTCTGCACATTTTTGAAAAGGAGAAAATGTCATCTTGAGTCATCCATCACCTGCAGAGGACAGGCAACTAATGTGCCATTTTCCAAATCCACAGGGCCTGTCTTTTAAGTGGTTTTCTTAAGGGTACCAGCATGTGTAAATGAATCACTGAAAGCCATTTTTCCTAACTCCAGGCCTCTCTTAGAGCTACAAGATGGATTCTTCTAAACAAACAGAAAGGGCAGAAAGGATAATATTTCAATAGTGTATCGGCATTATCATCTGCCCCCACAGAAAAGAGCAGCTAGTTTTTCTACTGGGGCAGGGGCAGTAAGTACTGCTGAAAGAAAATTTGACTCTATTTTTGTTAAAAGGTAAGTATCTCATGTTGGCAGAGGATGCTGTCTGTATCAGCAGCACAGACAGTACATGTGCTGTGTCATTGTGTTTCTCTCTCCTCCCTGGACACCACTGTTTTGAATATAATATGGGGAAAAGGGAAAATTTTACATTAAAAGTGTGTACAGAATTCCTCCTCTTAAACAGCTGTTGCTGCTGTGATTCATTCTGCTTGACATGGGTAGGTGGAGGAGTGTCATTTGTTGCAAGGAGAAAGAGGTTCAAGGCAAAAATTCAAATTGGTACTGCCTTCCTGTGAGCACATTTGACCTTTCCTTTCTAGCTGCACATTCCAATAAATCCTAAAATTAGTCCTGAGTTTTACTTAGGCCTATTTAGTCAAATGAGAACTTGCTAAAGTTCTAGGGGGTAATCTCATAAAACTCCTTGGTACAGAATTACAACATATGCAGGACATACCGAAGGAATTGTCTGCTTATAACTGTTAAAGAAAAACAGAGCCTAGGTCTTGCAGAAAATATATTTCTCAACTTCTGCACAGAGTATTCATAATTTTTAGAAAAAGCAAGGAGAGCAACCAAGTACTGCCAAAACCTGACTAAAGGTGAACAATTAATTTCATTAAAAGTATTGTTTTGTTATCTGTTGTTAACCATTACCATAACGAATCATAAATCTTTTTCCATTGCGGGAAATGATCTGTCCTTGCAATTTTTGGTGTTCAGTGGTTGCCCCAAAATACTGTTAGTGCTTTCATTCTGTGGGCAAGAACACAGAGGTAGTCACTCTGCAATGTCAGCTTGGCAGCCAGATCTCTGGTCTGCTGGTTTTGGTCTTGTGGCACAGTAGGAGTGCAGTGTGACCTGGGAGCAACCACAGGTCAAGACACCCACTTTGCACAGAGCAAATATCCTAGGGGTATTGGAGTTGATCCAGCATTCATCCCATGAGACTGACAGGCACACTTGTGTGACATATTCCACTGCTTCCCTGCTCAGCTGGGCTCTTCTGAGACTCAGCAGCACACAGAGACTTCAGGTGTCCCTTTCTGTGCTGGCTCTGCTGTACAGCCAGCCAGAAGGGCTGCCGCAGGAGTGGAGCAAATCCCTCTCCAGATTCTTTCTGAACAGGACTGTAAGCTTGTTACCAGAGCTGCCTATGAGCACAGGCCTGTAAGGACAGCTGTGGGCTGCTGAGATACACACCTCTCTGTGGTGTCCTTGTTTTTTGTTAGCTTTCACAGATAAATCATAGGCCTTCTTCTCATAAGATTGTTAGGACTCAGCCAGCAGAGTTGCTGTGGAACATGAGACAAATGTCACAGGTTGGGATGTGTGCTGGGTGACTGCATGACCTGTGTACATGGTAGGATACCTGTGTGATCAGCACTTTCTGTGTGCACCTGAGAAACTTCACTGGTGTTGCCACAGTGTGTGGCACCAGAATCTTCCCCTCTAAAGGCGCATCCCAACAAATTGGAGCAAGCAGTCTGCAGAAGAGGGAAGCAAAACTGAAGTGGACTGTGCATTTGAAATAGTCATTGTTCTGCTGATATGTGTCAGAACAGCAAAAATCTTTCACAATTCAATCAGCCATACCATTCCCAAGTGAGGTCTGTTTTACTTCATATGAGAACTGTTTGGGTCATAGGACAGAACTCGTAATTCCTTTCCTATCCTGAGACGTATCTGTGTAATTGCTTGCCTGCCTCTCATACCAAGTCTGTTTCCACAGGGAGGGCTGTCTGTGTCTGCCTGTCTTTTGTGTGTTTTCAGGACAGGTACTCCAGCAAAGTCCAGCAGGGCACATCCTGGCAGCTGTCCCTCCTCAAGGTGTTGAGCAGTGATTCAAGATGTGATTGTGCTGGCAACATGTAAAACATAAATTCAAACTGAGAGACTGTGAGTTGAGATTACATGTTAGGAAAACATCCTTTACTGGCTGGGTGGTGAGGCAGTAAAACAGGTTGCCCAGAGAAGTTATGGATGCCCCACCCCTTTAAGTGTGTAAGACCAAGATGGAAAGAGCTCTGAGCAGCCTGGTTCAGTGAAATTTGTCCCTGTCCATGGCAGGGGGGTTGGAACTGTGTGACATTTAATGTTCAATCCCAACCATTCAGTGATTCTGTGAATATGTTTCTGTATAGAATTATGTTAATACAGGCATCTGCATCCTGGCTGAGGTTTCCCTTGCTGCTTCAAAATCGAGGACAGGTAAAGGTTGGTTAGAGGCAAGCCCTTCTGTGGACCTGCATGCTGGAACCATAGTGCAGGCAGAGGAGGAAGAATGAAAGGTAGTGTGAAAGCCTCTTGCCAGCAGGTAACTTCTGGCTGTAGTGCAGAATTGATGGTCTGAAGAAGCCTCATGAGGTGTTACTGTTGTCCTGGGGGCTCTGAGGCTACACAAAAGCCTAATCCTGGTCTTCAGCAAGAGGTGCTATCACGGAGGTGATTTTCAGGAAGAAAAATGGCAGGTAGGAGCAGAGAGAGTATTCTCAATTTAGAGTCACACAGGAAATCAGAAGGAAGGTAAGAAATAGTGCTCATCCTTTCCCTTGTGGTGTCAGTGCAACAGATTGCAAAGCTTGCAAATATTACCCTCTTAAATGGGCCTCCTTGGCCTTGGAAATTTCAGTTCTTAGGAATCCGTTACAGCCCATTTAAGTAGTTTAATGCCACAATAGTATCTCTTTAGTTTGGTTTCAGTTTACTAAAATACTTAGTAATATACTTACCCAATGTACTTTTTAAAAAACAGTTATCCAAGTGTTGTGGGTTGGCACAGCACAAGTTAACAGCTGTCCCAGCTCTGTCACCTCCCAGCTTCCTGTGCACTCCCAGTCTGCTTGGAGTGGGGTGGTGTCAGGAAGGGCTTGGCTTGACACTGCAACACCTGAAATGGGGTGCTATCTGTGCTGGCTGGTTACAAATCCAAAACGTAGCACCACCATATGTGCTGCTATGAAGAAAATTAAATCTGTCCCAGCCAGTTCCAAGGGAATAGCAAGAGAGGTAGTAGGATGAGGGAAGATGATGTGATAGGGTAGTAACTCAATAAGACGTTGCATCATGCATGAAGTCATTATTTTAAATTGATTCTTTCATAAGTTTGTATGGTGAAAGGCTTCCTGGTAAATCTCACTTAGGTTTCTCAGGAGGCAAATACCAAAGAGAGGGCTTGGGCACAAAGAAATTGGTAGTTTGCAGAGCAGCTTGGAACGGATGCTGCCCAAAAGCCATAAGAAAAATGATTGTGTTTAGGAAGAAGGAGCTAAACAGATAGTTTTATACTCTGGGAATAAAAGTATGACAGAATTGAGAAATAATTTATTGGGTTAAGTGGAGAGGGAGGGAGGGAGAGAAAATAGCCGTTGCAAACCTGGGTCTTTTTTGGATAAAGACAAAAGCAATGAGCCTTAAACTGCTGAAATATGTGTGTATTATCTGACAGTTGCTGGTTTGTCTAATTTTGCTTTTCTGACAACCATTTATCTAAAGGCAGCATGAGTGATGAGGAAGCACTAACAAAGATGAAAAGAAAACTAATGGATTGAAATGTGAGAAAAGAGAAAGAAAACTTGCTGTTTCTTAGTAAGTGCTACATGGTATTGGCAGCATTTGTGAACATGAGAAAGTACTTACTCTACGTTTGTGCCCTTTCTGATGCAAAACAGTGATAATGCTGCTGGTGGGGTGAATATTCAAGGTATGTAGTGATAACAGATGAGTTTTCCAGTCTCCCTTTTCCCCTAGCCCCCTTCTACCTGTGGTACCTATTAAATAAATGACAGGCTAAAAGGAGAGGAAGGCTGGATTCCTTCAGAGTGTATGTCAACTTCAGTGCCAAAACTGGGATTCCCAAATGATGTTTCCTTTTAAGAAAATTTCTCTCCTGCCCACCAGAAGAATGAATAACATTCCACAGTCATTAAGTTTGCTTGGCATCCACGTTTTTCAAGTTTTTAGATATTTCTATTTGTAAGAATATAAGGAAGACAAAGCCTCTTGATCAAAGTCAAGAGTGAAAATAACAGTTTGTTTCATACTTCGGAGTTGTATTCAGAAATTCTTCTCTGAGTTTACTGTAATGGTGTCTGTGATCTACGCATTGTTCAGTGTGTGCTGTGACTGTCATACCCGTTCACAGGAGGACACACTTCTGGAATTTCAAATGTCTCTCCTTGTTCTTCCCACTCATCACTCCTTCCTCATCATTTTTTAGCCAAATATTTCCAAATAAAAGTTTGAATGTGTTGGGAGGGCTAGAATTGTTAGTGGAGGTGACAAGGGTTTTAAGTGAGTTTTCAAAATGCAGACGCTTCACTCACTTCCTCCCAAGCTGATCCTCTAAGTTTTATCTTTGTTACAAAAAATTCGGTAAAATAAAAAACTCTTTAACACAAGTGTGGTATTAAGAAGCAGGCATTCCTTGTTTGGGCAGATGCACAGGGGCATAGCTCCTCCAAGACCCATGCATGCTGAGTACAGGATTGTTTCTGTTTTTATACTGTATTTTAGATACATATTGATAAATGGTCCCAGAATAAACATACATATGATAATCATTTCCCCAGAATCATTAACGTATTTCCCCTCCCCTTTACACGTGTCCTTCTGTCCTGGGGGTCTCTCTGGTGGTCCCTGTTGGCTGTAGACCCCACTGTTCCAGGCGACCTGTCTGAGTTGGCAGGACACTGGAGCTGGTGAACTTCCAGTTCTCCTCCTTACACAATGGGCATTGTTCAGTTCTGTAGGCCAGTGGTTTTGGAGAACAAGCATTGTGTTAGCTCACCAGGTGTAGACAGTTTATCGTCTTGTAACCTCTTTACGTCCTCTTGAGCTGGAGATACCTAGTGTGTTAGCAGGGAGCCTGGATTCTTTAGAAGGGCTGTGGAAACAGCAGCCTCCCATGAGCCCTTCAGTGCACGGTGTGTATGAGAGAGCTGAGAATGTGCTGCTGTGGCTTCAGGCTGCAGACTCGCCCCAGGGTGGATGGCAAAAGCAGAGCTGTGTCTAGACAGCAGCGGGGAGGCTGAATGCAGGGTGTTTCAAGTTAGGGAAAACAGCGAAGAAAATAGAGATAGTCCATTGCCAGAAGACATGCTAGTGGCTTTTCGCTTACTTGGTCTTTTTGTTACATGTAAATACTGTGCCAAATGTTTGTGAGTTTCAGTGACATTTAATAGACAAAGACCTGTTTAGCACACAGGGTCTCAGCACAGGGCCAGTGCAAATATATTGTAATTTTTTTTTTCTGTTCCCGGGTTAACTATTACACCATATGTTTTCTTTGCCTTAGCAAAATTGTTCTCTTTTCCCCTCCCTCGCTTCTGAGTTTCTGTATAAAAAAAGGCTCTCTTGGAGTTTTTGTCGAGATAAGATTATAACCATCATCATTATCATTATCATTATTACTCTTCTTATTGATTTAGCAGATGAGGGGTTTGGGGAGGCAGTTTGAGTGGAGCATTGGTTTATAGGTGATCTGATGGACAGCTTGGGTTTATGTGTGGGAAGACCTTCTGCAGACCCCTCACTTTAGCTGGAGAGGGAACTGGAACTCCAGTGTTTCTGTGTGAGAGGCCACTGAACTTCCTTGCTGGACATCAGGCAAGAGTGGTTTTGACAAAATCCATTCATTTAATGGATTCAAATGAAAGAAATAGAAAACTTGGGGATGTGAATGGAAACTGAAAAAGGGAGTTTCTTGGCAAGAAGAGAAACAGTTTGGGAAAAGCGATTTGAGAGAGAGGTGATGGAAAAAGTCATGGGAAGGAGGGCAGGCACACAGAGACCATATGTAGAAATTTCTGAAGAAAAAAATGGCAAAAAGATCACACACAAGTGTAGGATGGGAGCATAGGAATCAAGATGCTATGGGAAGACTCTGACATAAGGTGAAGTTTATTAGAGGATTGCCAGATGAGAAAATCAGGAGGGGCTGTGGCTTTGCTGCAGAGCCATTTGACTGAATGAACAATATGGATCCCATTAAGCCCCTGGGGAGAAATACTGGTGAAGTTCTCTCTTTGGATGGCTCTGAAATGTCTTCTCCAGGTGGACAGACTTTTCCATCATAAATGAAATCTTAATACCAAACTCACATTGATTGTATTCTGTGAACACAGTAATACAAAATACATACATATATGTGTGTGTATGTGTGTGTATATATATAAAATCAATTTTGTTCATGATAGAGAATTTGCATGAGTTATGCTATCATATTTGCCAAAGTATACAGGTTCAAATGAGAGCTGTACAGCTGCTTAGCCTTGGAGTGAACACGTAAAAGTTGTGTTGTTTTTATTAGTGCATTGTTTCAATTTAAACTTAGAGTTAAATGGTACTGCATTCACTTTCTGGTTGTGGAATTATTTGGGTCGAGGGACTAGAAGAGAGAGGAATGTGAATCAAGGTAGGGCTCTAGGAGTTATTGTTGATGCTTATGGAGGAAAATGGGATATGCTGGAAATTCATTAACGTGACATTTCAAAGTTGTGTAGGAGTTGTTTCTAAGTGTGTGGGACAGGGCTTAAGGAGGAGATGAGATAGGTAGGTAGATAGAGAGATACACAGATAAAAGTGCAGTAATTTTTTATTCTACTAGGGAATACCTTTTATAACTGTGGAAGTTACTTTGTTGGAGATGAATGAATCATATCCTTACGTACATGGCAGTTTTGTCAAGATGACACTGCAGGGTACACAGTGACCAAGGAATAAGCACAACTGTCATAATTAAACTTAATATATCATGGTTTCTCTGCAGTTTAAAACAACAAACTTTCTCCCACAAAGAAAAAAATATATATACTGACACAAAATTTCTATTTTAGGTAGCCGCTCTTCTCCTTCCTCTGTTTTCTATTGGACAGAATAGTACAAAAGTAAAGCAGTTAAGAAATTGGAGTTGCAGCTGTCTAAGGTGCACTTCCAGTCTGAAAAATCACATGCCTCTAGTTAAGAATTGATAGGATTCAAAACAAAAACAGACAAACAAACAAAAAAACAACAACAACAAAAAATCCCCAAACAAACAAACAAAACCCCACAAAAAATCCATGAGAGGTGTGAAGACCAATATACTTAAATCCCTGGATTTTATGTTTTGAAGTTTGTTCTTGTCTGCCCCTTTTGGTATGAGAATAACCTTGAAAAGTAGATTTTAAAATGCTTTTTGAGTTTGAGGTGGTCTGAGCAGGTGTGACTGGGATATTTTCAGACCTATTAGTGTAGCAATAGATTGTTGAGCTCTGCCACACTCAAGCACTCACACCACCTGTCACAAGGAGCAATGAGGCTGTGTTACTTTCTTAGGCAGAGCTTTACAGTGACAGCACATACATCCTCACACAAAGGAGATTGACGATTGTGACCTAAACATTTTCAGCTGTGATGATTGACCAGTGCTGCTAAGAAATCGGCTGTGCCTGGGGAAAGGAAGAAGGACAAGCACACTGTTTTTTGAAGCAATTGTAGAACTTCAGACACAAAACTACCCTATTAACCAGCACTCTGTTGTGACTCACTGGTGTAATTAGAAACACACGGTGTTTATTTGTATCCCTAAAACTAATCAGCTAAACTTACTCCTCCTCTAGGAATATTGAGATCTATCTCATGTTTCAGTGGATCACAAACAGAGGCTAGCATTTTTGTGCTCAGCATCATTGTTTATTTAGAAATGTCACAATTCTCTACCACATAGCAATTCCCAAATGCAGTCACTTGTAAATCAATACAGAGCAGCTTGTTTATCTGGGGAGAGGGGCATCAATTCAGCAGATTATGAATTTTTCAAAATTAGAGTTTTGTAGAAGGTGCTTGGTTGTGACCGTGACTTAAGGAGTGAATCTGAGCTGACAGAAATTTTTAGTGGCAATTTTCACTGCATGCAATTTTTGCTTAAAACCAAAGCAACAACCGAAGCAGCACTGGTGCATGAACTTCTAAAGCCCTTAAGTCAAACAGTAGTTCCAAATTAACAAAAGATTATTACCTACTCTGAACTTCTCACTCCCAGTTTCTTTGGAGGAAATCTTGAAACATCTTGGGTTTCTCCCTAAACAGAATAGGAATAATTTTCAAAGTTGGAAAAGTTTCCAGGTCCTTCTTCTAACCCCTTCTAAACTTTAGTTGTCTTAAGACACCATCTTCCTTACTAGTTAAACTTGAAAAATACCTGTCAAGTCCTATTCACTGAAGATGAATTATACGATTTATTTTTATCAGACATTTCTCTAGTGAAACACAAATGTGGGAATTAAGGTAAAATGCAGCATCATGAAGACCTTAATTGTGAAGAGGTTAGTGGAATTTAGCAAGACAGGATGTTTCAAAGGTTCAGAGGTAGCCAGTTTGATGAATCAGACTTGTGTAAGAAAGTTATGTATGAGAAACAGCTTTTCACAATTGGATCCTAAGGATGTGAAGGTTCACTTCAGGCCTATAGGGTTTTTTCCTCCTTTGCATGTCAGCATTTAGAAAACACGAGTTAAAAACACATTTTTACGAGTTTTCACTTTTCAGAATTGTTTCCAGTTTTTGTGATTGAGACTGATTATGTTGGATGTGAGTACATTCCCTATTATATAAATGTGATTTTGAAATGCAATACATTTTAGTGCTTGCTTTAGTGTAATATGACTACATAAAAACAGTTTGTTCCCCCAAGATCCAAACAAACAAAATATGTTCTGTATTTACTTCATGGGTTCAACCACAAGAAATTTGACCTTACTTGCAGTTTTTTCTGTTTGAAAACATGCAATATTCAACACATTTATCTACCTTGTATCAAAACTACTATAAAAGATGCTTTTTTTTCTCGGTATGTGACATCTCAAATGTATAGAAGATGGACATTTTTGGTTTTGGTATTATGCAATAGCAAAAATCTGATACTTCCAGAAGGTAGAGAAAATTCTTTGTTTCAGGTGGCAGTTAATGTTATACGGGAGAAATATGCCTGTGTTTACAGTTACCATTATTTGTTTATATGAAACATTATATCTTTATATAATTCTTCATGGTTGCGGGGAGAGGTTACAAGCCAGGCTTATACCATCTGGAGTTTTTCCTTCCTTAGGCTTAAGCAGCAGGAAACAGGATCAGGAAATCCAGAGCTCTGACCATAGAGAATGTGTTTTTCAAAAAAGTCATGCTGGTTTTAACAGAGTTGAACTTTTCATTTAGGACTCCACTCAGAATTAGTGGAAACAATCGATGTGTACAGAGCTGCATACTGGGAAAGAAACCAATAAACCTACAATTTACATTTCAGAGAGGAAGCAGCACTGGTCAAACCAGCTTCCTTGGCACCCTTGCTCCTCTGTGCATAGAATTGTGACAGGAACAATGGGAACTGAAGCTAGATCTTGCTTTGAAGACAGGGTAACTATATTTAACTGAGTATTTTAAAATGGGAATAAGGGGTTAAGCAAGTTTCGTAAAGGGTCTTGAAAGGAGGATGAGGGGCTGAACCCTGTGATCAAATTTGCCAGTGTTGCTCCATGCAATTTTGCACTCTCTTGTATTCTTTTGGGCCCTCTGTAATTCTGGAAGCCTCTTTGATATTACAGTTTGCACAAACTCCTCTAAAGAGTGCAAAAACTAGCAAAGACTGGCAAAGAGTGATCTAAACAAGTCTATCTCTCCAGGGTCAGCCTCAATGACAAGCTCAGCATCATTTTGAAATCACATACCATATCAAACCACAAAATCCTAACATTCCTAAATGGTTCACAGTATGGCTGTGTGTGCAAAGACAAGAGGGTCCATTAGGCCATATTTAAAAAGCATTTGAACACCTAACTACTACTGTCCTAAGCCAAGGTTCGTGAAATAACTTTGGAACTCTGCTTATGGTGTTCTTTTTTCTAGTTAGCTATTTGTTTACAAACAGAGAAGTTCTTAGAGAAGCAGTCTAAATTAAAGTTCTTTCTTTACACAGATAAAAATCCCTGCCTGTAATCTGCCCAGCTGCAGGTAAAAGAACTAATGATAGGCTCTGCCTTAAGATAAGGAATTACAGCTCTCCATCTACCTGTTTATTTGAGTTGTCTTCCAAACTCCAGGAAAAAATAGTCAAACAAGACTTAAAACAATAAAAGGGGATTAGAGTGTGTTTCTGACACCTGGATTTCATAGCCCAGCTTCTTCTCCAGTGGATTTGGAGAGCTGGGCTTTTGAGAGTCTATCCACCCAAGCAACACAGTGCATAGAAAGATAATCACTGGGGATGCTGAGAAAAGAAACAAGATTTAAGTGTTTAAAAAAAGCCCAACAATCAGTGTCTGGGTGGATGTGTCTTCCTGAGCATATCATGAAGTCCAGTTAACCTTGTTAACCACTTAGTGGAAAGTGCTGACATCTATGACACCAAAAGAGGTGATTCCTGAAGGTGATTCTGCATACTCTGAAGCTCCTACTGGCTTGGGCTTTTTAGGGTTCACTAAGCATCCTGACTTGGGGTTTGGCCCCTTGCCAGGCTGACTGACAGCTGCAAAGGCAAACAAAACAAATCGGTTGGAGTGCCATGTGAGTACATTGTATTTTGAGAAGGGTAAAGGTGTACTAATATTTCTAGCACTAAATTAATATGAGGAAATCTAAAATTATTCCAGTTGAAAAAGGAATGCAAACCAGGTGCATGGTTTTCTCAGTTTTCCTGTTAAATAGAAGTAAGTGAATGTCTGCAAAAGGGAGAATCATCTCTTCCAGGGTTTTTTAGGAGTGGCAAGGCAGCTACATGTTGCAATGTAGGGACTTTTTTTTCAGCTGAAGCCTTCCTTATTTGGATTTTAAAAATGTATCTTCCTCCTACTTTCCACACAGCAGGACACGTGTATTGTTTCCTGGAACTGGAATATCACCCATTCTTATCCAGAGAGCTTTAGCCAAGCATTACTTTCAAGCAGCAATACCCCATGAGAATTTAATCTCAGTGAAAAGAGAACTTGTATTAGATTGCAATTCCTAAAAGATCAGAAATTGCTGTTAGAATAGCAACGTTCCATGTGCTTGCTGAGATGTGGTAAGTAAACCAGAAGGAAAGACAAGCTCAGAGCTTGTGAAGCCTGATTTCCTCTAAAACCCTGCACACTGTCACCCAGCACCAAGCCAGTTTCCCAGTATCCCAGGAGATGTGCATCTCAGTAACTTGAGATCCTGCCGTGCTCACAGTGTTCCCAGCTCGCCACTTGCCTCTGTATTCTTGTCTCTTTTCCCACCCCCTGTGTTTCTGAGGTGAGGGGACAAACACTGGCTACAGTTAAGAGCCAGCTAATGAGCCAGGCAGTGCCAGGTGCCCAGGGGACAGCCAAGGCATGTGGGATGGATGGCCTGCCACGCCATGCCAGAGGGAATGCTGTACAGCACTTCCCTCTGCAAGAGTACTGGGTTCCATTTTTTCTCTCTGTAGAAACAGAACACCTGGGTAATTAAATTTCTCTGAGATGTTTTGCTTTTGTCACACAGGCTGGAATGGATCAACAGATTCAAAGGCGAGAAGGAGAAACTGAGCAAACTTTCTTCCTTAGGTGTGCTGGTGACATCAGTGTATCTGCCATTTAGCACTGGTAAGCATAGCTTTGGCTGTTTGAGACATCTGGATGGCATGTAATGACTGTAGTATGGAAACTCAGATATATAAATAAACAATTAGTAATCTACTACAGTGGGGTAGTTCAGTGTGTAGGAAGTTTAGCATAAAAACCAACTGGCTCGCCTCTGATGTTGTAGAGCTGGAGGGTTCATCTATAAATTAGTAAATGGACGCAGTGTCTGCTCTTACTTCCTTAGTCTTAATTATGTGATGTATAAAGAACAAAAGTTGGGCTCTACAGACTCTCCTCTTAAAGTTTTTGCTCTTTTTAATACAGCAACCAGATCTATCTGACGTCCCAAAAGACATATTATTTAAAATTGGATAAATGTGCTTAGGGCTTGCAAAGTTTTATTTGTTTTCTTCACCCAGCCGTGCCAACTGTGTTCTGACAAATAAACACAGGTATATGAAGTAATTTTTTAAAAAAATCCTAATATATGGTGTTTATGGGAGTTATGATGTCATAAACATGTTGCATATGTTATTAACATGAGACCATCTAGAGAAAAGAGTGCTTTAACCCTTACATGAATAGTAGTCCAGCTTCTTTTATTAATTTATTTCCTTCCATTATATGTAATTTTCTTTCACTATGGATCCTCACATAAGACAGTGGTTTATTTTAAGTCCTTTCCTAGGAAAGGAAAGGAAATTTCTTACTAGGATTTAAAGCTGGACTCATTAAATTTTTTATAATCCACATCACTGTAAGTGCTGTAACTTGATTGCTCTCCAGAGGTCCTTCATGTTGATCACATTGGGATCGCTTTCTTCATGTGGCTAGGGCAATTCTATCAAAGTCTCAAGAACCAAGACTTTGGAAAATGTCTCTTTTAACTGGATCTGAAAGTATAAGCTGTTCCATACAAGTAAATGCCATGTAATGGAAACATAAAAATAACTAACCTGAAAGTGCAAAATTATATGTGCTTTTCTTGCAGCTCACAAAATAACTTTTACTAATGGCTGGTACAGCTGTTATAGATAAAAGATGCTTCTGATTCAGTCGCTTACTTCTTTTGGATGACAAAGTTACTTAATAGACAGCCTTTTGCTTTCAAAGAGATTAAAAATTATGGATAATTAAATACCTATCTACCTATTTATTGTAAAGATAATTAAGCATCTATCTGTTTCAACTGAGATGCTTGATTCACTCTTTGAATGCCTACAGCAAAGTTTACTACTTTGTGCAGGTGAAAAATTCTGATTTTTTTTTCTATTCCTCAACTCCCCTGTTTTATTCTTTCTTCTTGTTCAGAATACAAAAGGTCCATTTGTCCTTAACAAATGAATCCATTGTGTATTGTGTATGTCCTTTGTGCCTTTTTAGTAGCCTGTAGTGGTTTCAGTGGTTTCAGTAGACTCCAGCTGTTGCTTCCACTCATTATTTTATTTCTAAGAATTTTTGGTAGCCGTTGGTTATTGCTCTTATTCATTATTACCTAGCCTTACCTGCCTGGAGAAGGGCTCTGTCTGTGTCACAAAAAGCCCTTCAGAGCTGCATGGGCTTTGTCAAACATGACATTACTCCTTTCTAAAGCCTCCCACTAGGTCTTGTCATTCCTGCATGGTGGATTGCAGATTGCTCATCAGTCTGAGGTTCTGTGCTGACTGCTTGTGCCAAAGTGTCTCCTGCCTCTCTTCTCCTGTCCTGGGAGGACTCAGCCTTAGCAATCCATTAAAAAGTGCAAGGCTGAGACAGATAAGCCCCAAGACAAAGTGGAAGTGAAAGGGGCTCCTGAGACGAGTTGCAGAGACAGATGCAGTGTAGAAAGTGTGAAAGTGTAATTCAAGACAACCACCTTGTGCTGCTTCTCAGTTTTTTATAGGACCTGGATCATGCCAATACATCCTCAAACAGTATCTCTGCTTTTCCCTGACCTCTGAGCATTGAAAAGGGTTGCTGGCCAGTGAAACTGGCTGTGCCCTACAACTGTATCGTTTAGCTGTGTTTTGATGGGTTTGGCTTTATTGGTTACTGAATAACAATAACAGAACATAAATCTTGGTCTGTGCTTTCCCCCCAAGGCTCTCCATTCCCATGATTCCCTGTCTGCAAAGTCAAGATCGTGGTCTTACCCTCACTTGTCAAACCCAGATAAACTAACCACAGGATCACTGAACCCAAAGAGACATCATGTCTGTCGTGGTATTACAGCTGAATGAACCTGATGAGGTTCATCAGGCATTTTACTGGACCGGTTTTCAGGTGTTCATCTGCCCTGTCCATTGTAAGCAAAAACAATTTAATATGTAGAGAGCCAAAGGGCAGGCGTTTTTGGATGCTCCTAGGCAGTATATACTGTATAATTTTTCTGAGAAGTTTGGGCATACAGCCAGTTTATTTAAAGGCAACAAAACAAAGACTAGGGTAAAGGTTTCTCTGTTAAACAGCCTAACATGATAAATGCTAAAGTGGTAAAATGCTGAAATGAATAGGCCTGGGACCAAGTGTCTCCAAGCACGTGGTCAAGTCAGCATTGTGCCTCTGCCAACTACTCTGTTTTTCTTACTGTGTGCTGGCAAGGAGTCTGGGCTCTTTCAGTGTATCCTGTCTCTCCATCAAAAACAAAAGCTTGCTATGGCCTATACATTGTGCAGAAGCCTTCCTAACTGTTCCATAAATCCTTTACATTTTTTTCACATGCAGATGGTTTACATTTTCCACTCTCTCTTATATCTGCATTGGATAAAGTTTTTTTATCTTACAGTGACTTCAGTTGCAAAATAAGCACCCATCCATTATACCATTATACCACATTTCTTCATTTGAGAAAGAGTCTGAGGAGAACTCTTCCAAGTTTATTACCTTTGCCTTAGAAATCTTAGGACTTTGTAAACCTCTTTGACATGAGGTACTCATTGGAGACTCAGTAAGAATTAAGAATCAATCATTCATGTGGGATTCCTTCTGCACTTTCTAGTCAAAAACCTCAGAGGTGGAGGATAGTATTTTTTCTTGATTTTTCTGGACTCAAAAGAAGTTGTAATGTTGATATGGTTCAGAAAAAGATGATTTAGTACCATTCCCATTTGCTTCTCCAAAAGTGCTTTCTTTGTTTTCACACTATAACAAGATGAGTGCCTTCTTCAGCCAGTGCTGCCAAGAAGAGGGTGTAGGCTGCAGGCAAGTCATTAGTTCATTAATTCAGCAGTCTAAACACAAAGTTTAGAAGGCAAAGTCATATCACTTGCAGTAATTTGGCTTTATCCCAGTATTCATGATAAGAAACAGCTTTTGTTATGCTAACCCAGAGTTTGGTCTGGCTTTCCAGCCTTTGAAGATGTAGATTTTAACTGGGAAGAGTACCATGCTAGATTGTCACTCAGAAAATTATACTGCGCAGGCATTGACAATCTTTACATGGAATTTAGAGAAGCAAGTAATAAATATGAATAAATATGAGGGGGCAATTATCACTTCATCACTTTTTCCACTCTCTGTATTTCTTCTTCAAGGGGGTGGGGGAGGTTTATATTATTTTCCTTTACTCTCACAGACTGTAACATTGGCTCAGCGCAGGAGGGGGTGAACAGCTGCATGAAGGCAGGAATAAATAAAAGACTGAAGGAGGACAGGAAGCTTTAAAACCAGTGCTGTCACTAGAGACGTGTAAGATGAAATTGCACCTTCCACAGGGCTGAAGATCTGCTAACATACCAGAACCCTCACAGAGACATTCTGAATATGTGTATATATCACATGCCCAGAAAGCACAGGGCTGGCTGCAGCGAAAAATCCAACTGGTGAAAAGTTCCAGCATTTCAGTCGAAGGGTCTTTGCTGAATTCTAAATGCTTCACTCCAAAATTAGAGCTTTGTAGGTTTTTTAATAGTATATATATTTTAAGTTATCATTTTACTATATATCGGTTAATAATTTTTTTAATTAGAAGTACTCTAGATACTCTAGTAATAAATATATTAAGCTTTATTCAGTAAATTAATTACAGAGGGTAGGAAGTTGTAATCGTTATTCAGGTGTTCACTGTTTTGTAGCAGATATTAAAAATGATAATATGGCTGGATGAAATTAAGATGTGAACAATTTAAAAAACATCTCAAAACTAAAACAACTTGGAAATTATACAGTCTGATACTTTTGCTTGACATTAACTCAAAAGTATCACTTCAGTATTTCTCACCAAAATTAATGTTTCCTGTTTTTTGCTCAAAATACACACATATTCTACCTCTGCCATGTAGCAGGATTTGCCTGGGTGTGCTAGCTAACAGCTAATGAACTTTTCTGTCTGCAGTGGGCAAAAGTAAAGCTAAGGATGCAGCCTTGAGCACGCCACCTGAGTTGTGAGAGGCTTTTGAAGAGTAAGCAAAGAAACAATAAAATTGGTTAAAAAAACCCCAAAAAAACAAAAACAAACCAAAAAAAACAGAAGAGAAGAAAAAGGTATGATACCAGCATGCTGGATGCAAACCCCTAGTGTTATTCTACTACTTACAGGCTCTATTGCTGGTTATTTGGTGCTCACCTGTTTTTCTGGACCTCAGCAAGCTGTGCATTTGCACCACTTTTATTCATTTCCCCAGAGGGTTCCAGTGAATTGTACGGTCAAGACCAGATTCCCGGGGGCTGTGAGAGGGCCTGGTCCTTTCTGTGTGCTCAGATCTTACTTAGCTCTACCCATTTTCTGATACTGCAGTCATTTTGTTCTGGTCATCAATTTCACGCACAAGAACCTGGGAACAGCCACAAAAACTTTCTAGGTAAACTACAGAGAAGTATGTTTACATGAAGCATTCAGTGTAAAAGTTGTAACATTCGACCTCTAATTATTTCTCTTCTGGTTTTGAGGCAACAGTCATCCTACAAGCATTAAAACATGTAATGCAAATAAGGGATCGATCATTCAGCATTTCCTCTTTTTTTCTTTTCCACCCCTCCTGTTGGAACTCTACTGTTCCAGTTTTCTGATTATTTGGACCATTCCTGGAATTCTTGCTTTTAATTTAAAAATTCCAGAAATGTTGTTGTGCAGCTTGATGTTGTTGTGCATCTTTTTTCATAATTGCAAATGAAATCACTTTGCTGACAGAATTTACAATATAGAATAAGAGAATCTGTGACTGTCCTAACCAGCTCTGTATGTTCACGTTCAGTGTTTTTCTTTTGAAAAAAAAAAACTGTGCATAAGTTGTGGCATTTTGTGAAGATATCCTGAGATCTATGTCATGTCAGACAGCAGAAAAGTAATAACATGCATATACTTAGAGCAGCATCATGCCAAATGTTTAAAAAGGAGTTATCAGAACTTTATGCTCTTTTAATTTGCAATATATATGACACTGCTCAATTAGATATGCATGGACCCCTTCCTTTTATCTGTAGCATTCCTGCTTTTACATGCCTTCATCCCACACTTCTTTCCAGTTCCAAATCTGGAATCACTCAGCTGCCACCACATGACCTCTTTCCTCCTCTGCTAATTTCAGGGAAGCTTCTTTTTTTGGCGCAGCAGTCATGGCAATGGCAAGTGTTGGTGTGGCAAACCACTACACTGGCCATGGCCAGTGCCCAGATTTCTGCATGTGAGGCATTCATGCCTGGCAGGTTAGATGGTAGATGAGGCAATAGGCTCATTTTGGTGTCTGTGACCCATTTTCTTCACACTGCTGGTATCATTATATCACAACTGCTGGATAGATGCGTGGATGGTAAAAGTTGTGAGTTCCTCTCCAGTACTAGATATACAAGCAACACTCTAACTAATGAGAGTTCAGGCCAGGAAAACTGGTAGCTGCAGAAGTGGGAGATGACTCTCCTAGGAGAACCTTTAGCTTGGCCCTATCCTCCCTCTGCAGTGGTTCATTGCCTCATTGAGCCCTGAGTTGCTGAGGTAGTGGGGAACCTTCCTGAATGGACCCTCTCTGGTGGTGCTGAGGGATGCAGCGTGGCAACAGAGATATCAATAAACACAGCTGCTAGGCAAAAGTTAGCTTGTTTGCAGTTCTGTGAGGACAGTCATGATGTTAAACTGAAGTTACCATTCCCCATGGTAAAGTCTTTAGCTCTTGCCTACTATGATCACATCACTTTGTTTTAGGGTTGACACAATGAATTTGGGAAGAGTACTGAGATAATTCTTGGAATACACTCCAAACTTCACTATTTCTGCTATATACCCACAGCAAAGAATCATTAAGATATTTGAAACAATCCCTGGCTGCCATTTTATGACACAATTAAATATGTTTATGCAACTGAAGTGTCTATTATGTGAGAGAAGGAAAAGAATGATTAAGTAGTGTAACAAAAGTGGCATACTGCCAGGGCTTTGGCTCACTTGCACTTTTTATAAATACAACTGTGTTAACTAAACTTTGAAAATATTTTCAGCTTGAGATACAAAACCCACAAGAGGTGACGGTATGCAGTAATTCTGGTTTTGAAATGGAGTCCTGAATAGCTGCATTTGGTTCAAAAAGTTTGTTTGGGATATTCCCCTTAGTATTCTTTTGAAAAACTACTTCTTCTTGTAGAAGATTCTCTAGCAATGGGATTAACCCCACAATATACAGAATGTGATCAGAGGGAAGTAAAGAAATTGAGAATGGAGTAAGCCATTACAGGAACTGTAACTTGATGTGCATTACCATTCAAACAGAATTTTTAAAGGGAAAGTTAATTACCAAGGGAAAAGAAGACATGTATCAGGAGAAGCAGCTACTGAAGAGGTAATGGAAGGGGTAGTGCTCTTTCTTGGGAAAGTGTATTGTCCACTGTGCTCTACATTGCTTTTTACACTTGACAACATCTTCCTGGCCCAGAGGAGTAGTGGTTAAATACTCTACACCCATCTAACACCAAATTAATTGCATTGCTTCTTTTAATTGCATTGCTGTCTCTATAATATCTGGACAAGTCAGCACCTACTCTCTGTTTTATGACAGCATTGGCCAGGGATTATGATCCAGAGGCGTGCAGAAAGACAGTGAGATGAGACCTGCATTTGCCTTTTGTGCTTCCTAAGTCTAAATGGAGGCAAGATGGTGGAGTTCAACACTTGAGATTTCCATGTATTTTGAAATAAAATTGGACAGATTGTTGTAAAGGTTTGGGCTCTAATGTACTCTTGTTTGTGTCCAGCTTTAAGAAACTGCTTACAAATGTCTCTTTGTTCAATACAGGTGAGGTGTCTCAGCCTTCACCTGCACAATGCTTGGAGGAAATCTTTGCTGAATATGTTTTAAGGTAATCTATGCAATATAGGGGTGTCCCAATTACATGTTATGTGTCATCTTTACTTTGAAGTATGTTTTCTCTGGTTTGACCAAGGTGTAGATAGGGCAAAATGGGAATCAGCAAAATGTGTGTAATGTTACTCTGTACAGTGATTTCCAAAAATTTGCTGCAGTAGAAGGCCAGGGCTGGTGTCATTTTTTGACAGCCCTGTAATTATTTTCTTGCCTTTCACAATTCATGCCAAAATAATTCTGTGTTTTAGTACTTTCACTTTCCTTGTTGCTCTTCCTTCTGCATTTTGAAATGTCTTGATTTATGGAAGAATACCCTACCAAGGCTCAGGGTAGTTATAATCTACCTTGAGATGAGTATTTGTTGCTGATGTGTACTCTCTGAGCTTCATCTTTGTCTATCAACCACAGCAGGAAAAACCTTTAATGTGAAGTATCTGTTTATAACCTCTAAGGTGCCATCAGCTTAACCAGAGTATGGAACAGTAGTCAACTGAAGAGGAAAGAGAACACTTTGTTCTGTTACAGAAAGGAACACTTCAGAGTTCACATTATATTGGCACATACATTATTTTGTGCACATGGTGAGGGAAGAAGTCATGCAACGAGGGACCAAGGGAATATTAAATGAGTCAAAGGATTGAGGAGGTGCTTGAAAAGGGTAATCAAAACCAGGAGGGTTTGTTACTTCAGAGAAAGAAACACTACAAAGAATCGACTGTTCATCCTGGACATCACTTAAAATGTGCATGAAATGGGTGTGGGTTTGGTAATAAAAGCTGAGCTTGCTTGACAGTCTTCCAATAGCTTCCCATGAGTTCCCAGAACAAAAGTTGTTTAAAACTTCCCTTTTGTAAATAAGCCCATGATAATCCTGGTGTAATTATGTTGGACATCTGCTTGGGTTTTGAGGTTTATCTCTCCTGAAGTGTCAGCTTCAGGGGATGGGTCATGGATCTTGTGGGGTTCAATTTTAAATTCTGGTTAAATTTGCAGCTTGGATCATACACCCTTCATTCCAGTCAGAAGTGACCCCAGGGAAGAAAATTAAGACCCATTGATGATGCAAGGGACAGGAACTGAAAATGTGTGCATGTCTTACGACCTGTGATGTGTGCAGTGGTCCCTCCAGAACAAGTGGACTGATGTGAGGACAAGGGTGGTGCACCATGGCTGCGAGTGAGATTTAGTGATATGCTGGTATTTAAGATGACTCTGAGTCAGAATGATGCCAGGGCAGTATAGCAATTATAGTGAGCCAAAGAGTTCCTTCAAGATGTGAACGAAACCAGTTTGGGACTACTATGAGGTAAGAGTCTTAAAGACTAAAGTTCACCAAAAAGACATCAAGAGCTTTTCTCTCCAAGTTACTTAGTGCATTATAAATTTACCAGAAGTCACTAGCTAAGACTTTAACAAATAACTCTGGCATGTGAGGTCCACTCACCACAGCAGATCATCCCAAAGGCCTGCCAGGTGTTGGGAAGGGAAGAAGCCTGGGGCCCCTCTTCTTTTGAGTGGCTGGTTGCGGGGTTTGGAGGGGTCTGTGGACGGACGGCAACGGGACAAACCAAGACGAGACATCTCTATAAGTCCTTAGCTAATTTTAGGAGCAAACAGTTTATTGCTTGGGGTGTGGGTTAAAGGGATCCTGCTAAGAGCTGCCAGGCGCAGCTCAGAGCAGGACCGAGAAGAGAGAGAAGAGAGTAAGAGGTAAGAGATTGAGAGTAAAAGTAGCAAGAGGTAAGAGAGCAAGGGTGCAAGAGTAGTAAGAGAGTGCATGTGCAAGAGAGCAAAGGTACAAGAGAGCGAGGTAAAAAGTAAGAGTGGTAAGAGAGTTAAGAGAATAAGAGAGCGAGTTTCTTGCTACAATACATTTAATCTTCTTCTCTACTGAATATTCTAATTTACACTAACCAATCTGGTCCAAAATACAAATTCTACAGCATTTACATACAGCCTATAGGAACCACTACATTAACATACTAAGTTACATTTAAAACCCTAAAGACTACTCTTTGGATGCCTCCTACTAAGCAGGTGTGGTCTGCTTGGCTCTCCAGAAGGACAGCATTCTTGCATTAAGGAGATGGCCTTCTGCTGGCCATCTTATTGTTCTCTAGTTACTCAGTAGCAGATCGAAACTCGCCTTTATTTCCACATCCCCCACACTTTTCTCATTCTCAAAGTCTGGACAATTACGACTATAAGGTTTTTCTATTTCATCTAACCCAACAGCTAGCACTACAAAGCCACGCTCTTTTGCAACATCAGCATTGAGCTTCTCATGGCCTGAAGCTTTGAATACTTTGCCAAGATGTCCTTGCTTTTTCCGTGATGTTTGTTTTGGTTTGTCTGCCTGCTAGGCTCCCCTCTTCCCTTACCTCACAACTGGATTTGCTAATTTCAGTGAAGAATGTGGCTAGCAGCCCATTTCTGTACTTCATCAATGTCATTCTTTCTGTTTCCAGAAGAAACTAATAACATTTGCATGCACCCAAAGTTTCTCAGCTCCTCATAGAGATTTGATAATTTCATGGTTTAGATTGATCATAATGGCACAAGTTCCTCATCTTGACTTTATAATAAAACTAGCATTCCTGCAGTTTGGCTTCAGTGATTCAAAAATTATCCCCTGAATGAACTAGTGGTGTACCCTGCTGCCTTCTAGACCCTGTGCCTTCCGACCATTTCTCCTCACTTTGCCATCAGTTTGGAGTCTTCTTCTCACTGATCTTCATGTCCCTACTGCTGTCTTCCTCAGAAGTGCATCCTGACTGTGCTCTGCTAAGACTTTTCCCATATAATCTCAAAAACCACCACAGCACACTTAGGAGTTGGTGGCATGGGTCAGCCTGCAGTCCCACACAACTCTACCAAAAGAAAGATCAGAAATATTTCCCTGCTATGTTATTGTTACTGAGCTGTTCTCAAAGGCATCTGCTGTATTAGTCCTGAAAGGAAATCCTGCTTTTGTAGCTCCAGCTTTTCCAATGCAGACAAGTGCACAGAAGTGTTGTATTGGGTTTCTTGTTTATTTGGTTTTTGGGGTTTTGTTTTGGGTTGTTTCGTTGGTTATTTTTTTGTTTGTTTGTTTAATATAAAGAGACATCCAAAGGCTCCCCACATCTTTTATACTATTGTGATATTTTCTGCAGCAAAGACAGGGTCTGCTAGGTCTAGCAGTGTTACTATTTTATACACATTAATTTTAGGTGAAAAATGTATTCCTACCCTATTGTGAGTAGGGATGTCCTATTTCTGTATCTTATTTTATGTCACAGTCTTTGTACAAAGCTGATTTGTACAAGAGATCAGAGTACATTCCCTCTTCAGGTCCATCCATGCAAAAGATTTATTAATTATATTTTGTAATTTATTTATTCTGAGCCTCTTCCATGATACATGTTTTCTTGAGACAGGTCACATGCCACCAAGTGTAGAGATTTGCCAAAAATATTGGAGCTCTTTGCCAGCCAATCACACAGGCTTCAGGAGAGATTTGTTTTTTTAAAATTGTCTCATTGGATCAGAGCATTTGGAGATCAGATGAAATCAGATTTAGGGTTTGTCAGAGCAAACCTAGCAAGCAGAAATGAAGAACTGCAATGGGATTGCAAGCTGCACCACAACAAGAACTCTAAACAGGTACTGTGCTCTGAGGTGCCAGAAGAACATACAAGGGGTTAAATTGGAGATCTGCTTTATTCCGTTTATAAATCTGGCTCAAATCTTAGTACATTTCCGCCAAAGGCCTGCCAGAAAGAGGCCCTGGAAAACAGGCTGTCTAGGGAATGTAGGGATATGCAGAGCTCTGGCAAATTTGATCAGAAGTTGACACGTAGCCACATTCTGCAGTGAAGCACAGGTTTGTTGGACCAATAAAGAATGGAGTGTTTTGTGAACTTCTTCAAGAAGTCTATCTTTCAAAACATGGAATCTGGGGATAAAGATGATGTGTAAGCTTTATATCTGTTGGGGTCTTGGGTATTTAAGTCTCTGTCAGCATCGGAATTCCCGCCACTAATCTTCAGGTCTGACTGGTTTAGTGGAGATTTTAATGGGAAAAAAGAGTGTGGGGGAATAACTGTACTAATTTCTCAGTAATTTTTGAAAATCTGACACATCTCAAAATGTGGCAAACTGTTTACAATCTTAGAGGGCAGATTTAAAACAGTATTTTGGAATGTGAGGTATATATACTTTTTTGGGCTTTTTTTTGGTGATGGTGAGCCAGCAGAGCTTGCTGTAGATGTGCAATAATATGGTTCTGTTCAAAGCTAACTCCCAGTACAGAAAAATCAAGCATTTTCTTAGGAAAATGGGCTAAGAAAGATTAAGTTGACATTTACAGATATGGTGGCCCTAAAGAAGCAAAGCAGTCAGTTCTCTGTAAGTCCCCAAAACATGTGTATTTCCAGGGAGTCAATTTTGGATTGGCTGTGATGCCCTGGACCTCTCTCTGCTGCCTCCTGGCCGGAATGCCCCTCAGGAGAGGGGCTCCAGGAGTCCTGACAGAGGCTGAGCATGGCCCACTGCTCTGGACAGCTGGGCTGGCTGGCACCAGCCTAGTGCACATGAAGAGGTTATTTCCCCCAGGAGCAGCCATGGCTTTCTCTTCTGCTACCCTCCAGGAAAGCAAGCTGGATGTGCTGAGGTCCTGCTTATTTCCCTTTCAGCTCCCTCTGCAGCTCCAGGGCTGAAGTTAGCTTTGTGAAGCATTTCCTGCACTTAGCTCTTGCAATCTTGGGCTTGCATACCATCCAAGAGCCCTCCTTGCAACAAAAGCAGATTAAATGAGAGGAGACACATGGGTCCTTGATCCAAATCCATGGGTCCAACTCCATGGGTGAGAAGAAGTTTACGGTAGCCCAATACATCGATTTTTCAAAGTTTTACTTGGTATTCCTCCTAGAGAGCTGATAAATCTCAGTATGACAAGCACTTGGGGGACAAGTACTACATTCCTGGTCTATTTCAGTGAATATAAAAAAATAATACAAAAATAATAGGCATCTAAAAGCTTGTAAAACATACACTAAAAAGAGCCAACAATTTTAAAAATGACACCATTCATCATATTAAGCAATATCAATCTACTAACCACTTCCTTGCAGCCTGACAGGATGCAAGCCTGAAAATGTTGGCATATTTGGAGAAAAGCTGGTACCTCTACAAGTTGTTTTTAAGTGCAGTAATAATCAGAAAACATTAAACTTCACAAGAGAAGAGGTTAAATGGTCTCTGGAACAAAGTTTCATGGATACACTCATCCCTTTTTTATTAAATCTGAAACAATTTTCTTTCAAAACTTCATTCCAGAGAGGATTGTTCCAATGGGGTTTTTTCTTGCTAAGCAGACTGATCAAAATGTGAAGTTTCTTTGCCATATAGCCTCAGTTGCAAGACTTAATTTATCAGTCCTATCGACTGCCTGCCAAAACTTCAAAGCCAACTGATAGTATCTCCAGCTATTAAAAGCAAACAAAAAAAAACAAACTTACAAAAATGCAGCCTCCTTTATTGTCATCTTCTGCTCATATTCTGGTCAGTGGTTTTCATGTCAGCTGTGCATACTTCTGTGTTGCTTTCCATACTGTTCTGTGGACCTCTTCATGCCTCCTGGAAATGCTTTCCTGACCCTCCCTGAGGAGGAGGTGCTTTTCCCATGTATCCTACCTTCAAACAGGGCTGCAGGGCTTGCTGGCTTCTTTGGGCACCCTCAGCTCTTTGGAGGGAATCTTCAGCACTGCGACTCTGCTCACGGATCCATCATCATTCCATTTTATCCACACCATTTAGGGACCACTCTGTTGTCCCCCACAAGCAGAAGTACCCAAAGAAATAGCTTTGTTTTGCCCCAGTGGCTGTTCTTTCTCCAGGGGTGAGAGCTGTTGCACCATTGTCCCACCATCCCACCCAAACCATCCCAGGAGCACACAGATCTACAGAGGCAGTCAGCAAAGCCCTGCTAAACAGCTCACAGCCGGCCTATCAAGGGAGAACAGAATTTATGAATATTTGCTTGTTTCCATCACCTGCAAGACAGAGGATTATCAATGGCCTGTCAGTCTCAAACACCAAGGAACATATTTTAATGAAAGCATGGGTTAAAAAAGCCCTCCAGTTATAGATCATGCATCATTACCAATAATAATGGTATTATTTCAAGCATGCTTCCCTGCATACAACTTTTTAAATAGATGTATAACTTGTGGTGAAAGTGCTTGATTTGCTCATATAGTGAACACTGCACAATGACATCTCACTCAAAACCATTAACCTGAATTTTCAGTATCATGCTTTTTGATGACATTGCAATGCTTGGACAAATGTGACCCTTTAAAATTTGAAATCTTCTCCACTTTGCCTTTCTGTGTTGCACTGTACTGACCAATTAAAGTAGTCTTGTCAACATAAATACAGATCAATGTTCAGTTGCTATTGTGACAACTTTTAAACTTTATATTTACTCACAGTTCTGTACCAGGAGCGTACAAAACCTCTTGAGGATAGAAACAGTGAAACAGAGCCTGGTGGTGGGTTTGGTTTCTGCTTGTTTGTTTGGGTTGCTTGTTTATTTGCTTTGTGGTTTTCTTGACTTGGTTAGGTTTGTTGGGGTTTGTTTCTTATTAGGGAAAGAAGTGTCATTCCTTCAAGTCTAACTCTAGTTCCTTGGTAACAAGTATCATGTGCATTGAGTTTGATATTGAAGATAACTCCATAAAGAATGACATAAAGTATTCATCCTGTCTCCATAGGAAAGCTGAGGACTTCTTAAATGTGTCCAGACAGAAGATAAGGTCCTCAGCTGCTCATGCTTTGTTCATATGTGTAAAACTTATTTGCAGCTATGCTAACTGTGCATGGTCACCTGTAGCTCACACTTCCTACTTCAGATGGCTGTGAAGCATCCTGAAGTATCAACTTATTTGGACCTTCAGAGCAATGGTAAAAGTTTGCAGCTTCAGCATCTTCCATGGAATAGCTCCTGCCACAGATGCTCCCAGGCATTACAACATTTTTGGCTCTGATACATTATTGTTAAAGGAGGACAATAAATGATGCAGAGCAAATTACACTTTGTGAAATGAACAGACCAAGTTTTAAAAAAAGAGGGGGGAGGGGGATTTCACTGTGCACATGGATTCTTCATGCCTAGAAGTTATGATCTTGTAAATATAAAAGAAATCAGGCATTTCCCGAAAACCTGAAGAAGAAACATGATCAGATCTATTAAAAACAAGGTTTCAGGAGTGCTGATCACCCTTGACTGAATGCTGGAGTTGCCATATAAGCCATCACTCATTCTCAAATTAGAATGAGCAAACACTAAGAATGTGATTGAGGGGATCATCTTTCAGCATAAAAATTATTTCACATTGCTTAAACATGTGATTGTCCTTTTTCTTGGCATTCAATAGATACAATTTATGATGACATTACGGTATTTTTATGAGAACAATACTATTAACCTTAAAATCTTGAAAAACTTCAGGGGAGGGTTACTGTAACATTTTGCAACTTGAAATATGTCAAATTTCCTGGCCAGCTGCCACAGGAAGTGTTTATCTTACTGCACCTTAGTATACAGTAGATACCATGCTGTCAGATGTGACCTTTCTCTGTTGTTCAAAATTTAGGGGACGCTAATAGTACTTTGAATAGCTGGTGGGCGTGGCACAGACCCCATCATTGAAACAAGATAATAAAGTTTGTCAGATGCTTTGCTGCTCCTCAAAGCAACAGAACTGACTTCTATTCTAACAGGTGATTTGTTTCTACCTTCAGATATGTATTTAAAGCTTCTTCTGGCTTAAATATAAGCCTCCTGTTTCTGTCCAAGGTCAGGGTTTGAGCTGTGCTATGGCCTGAATATAAAACCCTGCCTCGCCTGCCACGGTCAGAGTGCCTGGGTCAAAGTGTCTCCCACCTCTCCAGCTCCAGGAGCATGTCATTCAGGTGTCTTTCCTTTGCAAAGTCCAGCAGAAGGGATAAACTGTAGTATTTACATCAGAAGCTCCTCACGTGTTTTGTTTCTGCATGCAACTATTTTCCCACCTCTAACATTCCCTGGTATACATGTTCCCACCAGGAGGGGAATGTCCAGCTGTGGCCTTCACCCATCAGTCACTTTGTGAGATTATAAATTATTTGAGAGGAAAAGGTAGTTAAACAACAGTTTTAAAAACATTTATTCTAAGTCATAACTATTGTGGGTTTATTATGTGTTAATGGAGGAAAGGAGCAGGTTTGAATTCTCCACTGAAAACACGAGAAAATAAAGTGTGTTTTACAGACATGAACTGTAAACTTTGAAACATATCTTGTACTGTTAATAAGGGCAACCTTCCCATGGGGTCTACACTGCTTATGACTGAGAAGTTCTGCCTCTTTTCACAGATGTGGAATGACATGCCTCAGCTTTAATTTTGCCTGTGCATTGTTTTGAGGAGATGAGTGGATGAGAACAGTTGAGGATGAATAAAAGAAAAAATTGGAAAACAGGACATGGAAATCCTCCTTAATTTTCTAAAATAACTGTGCTCTTCTTCCCATCATGTCCTTCTCTGCAGTGCTGTCTTGTCTGTTCTGATTTTTCTGGGAGCACAAATTCTCCTTATCTAGTCTCCCTAGTGTGTCAGTGCTTCTTCTGTGGGATAGCCCTGCTCTTTGGCATGGCACAACAAACTGTTTCCCAAGCTTACAACGTCAACAAGAAGGAAAAGATACTTTCCTAAGCACTTGAATACATTTTCTGTGAAACATTTAGGTGACATGCAGCAGGTCATACTTGTTGGAGGGCAGGTCGTTCAGGGCTGCAGGTCCAGCAACCTCCAAGGAGTTGGCTGGAGGTTATTGTAAGGTTTTAATAGGAGAGCAATGTGATGGATGTTGCAAAATATGCTAGGAGAAAAGGGAGAGGCTGCTGATGTGCAAGATGAAGAGTAGAGTTATGTGAGGCATGTGCAAGGATGATGGGTTAAGTGGAAAGAGTGCAAAGGTCTGAACCACGGAAACAGAAAAAGTCTGTCCGGGCGGCGCCGTTATCCCTCATTCCCAGGGGCTCCTCGGCATCCAGCATCCGCCGCCGGTACGGCCACCCGCACGGACACAAGGACCGGCTGCTCGGCTGCCCGCCGTGGCGTTTCCCCCGCAGGCTGCTGAGGCAGACGGGACGGGGGCGGCCGGCGGCTTACCCCGCCTAAGGCTGCCGCTCCCCGCCTGCCCGGTGTCCCCGGGCCGTCCGCCCCGCCGGGGCAGCCCTCGGCGGGGAGGCTTCCCCGGGACGGGGGGGAACCCGACTCCCTTGGCCCGGCTCGTCCCGCCCTCGGGCGCGCTCACTCCCCCGCCCCGTAAGAAGCGGCGGCCGCGGCCGTCGGGGCGCAGAGCGGCGGGGATGGGGACCCGCGGCGGGGGGCTGTACGTGGGGCGGAGGGCGGCGGCCGCGGGGGCCGCGCTGCTGCT
>VWZP01001103.1:41387-78937 GCA_013396995.1 Dicaeum eximium | reverse complement strand
GGGAGCCGCTACGTGCTGCAGCTGGGCTGCGAGGGCCGTCTGGAGGAGGACCTCGACGGGCTCTTCCTCGCCCGCTACAGCGACCGGGGCCGGAGCAGGTAGGCGGCGGCGGCCGCTGCGGGACCCCGAGCCCCTGCGCCGACGGCAGCGCCGCGCTACGGCCTCGGGTCGGGGTCGCCCGCGCCACGGAGGCTGCGGGAGCTGGCCCGGGTCGGGAGAGGGGACAGACGGCTCCGCAGGGCGGGAGGGGAGCCCTGCCGCGCTCCGCATCGCGGGCTCCAGAGGGAGCGTGCCCAAGCTCCGGGCCGTGCCCAGGGCGGCCGCCCCGCCCTGCGGAGAGCATCGCCCGGGCTGCCCTGGCAGGCGACTTCACCTGCGGCGCCGGCTGGACAGCTTCTGTCTCTCAGTGCCCTTGGCTGCAGCGAGGGGCTCCGGCAGTACCTGCGCCCGGTACTTGGGAGATGGAGCCCGTCTCAGAACCTTCATCCCGGCCCCACACACCTCCGAGTAGCGCTGAGAGCTCCCCACCTCCTCAGCCTGTGTCTGTGGGGAGCGTGTCTTTATCAGGAACCCGGGATTCTGGCTGTGTGTTTGGGCATGAGTTCAGAGACGCTGACCACATGCAGTTTCAGAAGCATGAGGAGTAGGATGGGTGGCTGCTTTAAACAGCCGTGCCTTCCTTTGGAGGTGCTGCTGCACGTGAACTTGTTCAGCTGTCACCAGACAATCCGTGATTTGCGATGTGGGTGCTATCAGGATCTTTTCCTTCTCTTTTGAAATGCAAAATCAGTGCTGGGGCAGTGTGAGCTTATCAAGTATTTAATAATCTAAAACATTTTCACCCTCAAAATAATCTTTTTTCTTTTTCTTTTTCTTTTTCTTTTTCTTTTTCTTTTTCTTTTTCTTTTTCTTTTTCTTTTTCTTTTTCTTTTTCTTTTTCTTTTTCTTTTTCTTCTTTCTCTTTTTTCTAGATTTGAAACTTGCTAAAGAGAAGTGAAATTTAGGATTAGAATTTAAGTACTTCCACTGGAGGACAAGTTTCTCGAAATAGGCGTCTGAAGAAGAAGCAGATGAATTGCTTGCTTTAAAGTTATCTCTTTTTTAATAATCAAAGATGTTGTGATTTGCTGAGCAAACACCAAGTCAAAAGGAAACACAGAGTTAAAATTCTTGGCTCTAGTCTATCAATGAGTCCACTAAAATAAATTCTATCTCAGCAGCTCATAGGCTTCTTGTTTGAGCAGGTAAAATGCAGTCACAAGATCCACCCATTCAAGCCTCTGTAGAGTAGCAGCAGTAACATGAAATCACAAAATGAAATTTATAGTTTTTATTTAAATAGGGGGGTACTGTGTGGTTCTTCTGGCTTTTCAGCTGCCAGCTCTTGTGTAAATATTGATACCATTGTCTGCCACATCTGGAAAATGCAACTTATAAAATCCTTTTTTTCTTTTTTTTTCTTTTTTTTTTTCTTTTTTTTTTTTTTTTTTTTTTTTTTTTTCTTTTTTTTTTTTTCCTAAGAAAAATATGGTGATTTGGTAAGCCTTAGAAAAAAATGCAATATGACAGTAAGTATTTTAGGAAGCACATTCTGTTTTTCTGGAGTTGCTATTTCTTTATTCTTTATGATTGTTGTTCGCAGGATTATTTGTGCAATTTAAGGTAAGAAAAATCTAGAATATTTTTTATTTACCCAGTTTTATAAAAATCCAAATTGGAAAGGAAAAAGTATACAATTTCTTAATTCTGTGTCAGTGTGCTTTCAGATGTGGTATCAATTCAATCAAGTCCTATCTAAGTGGCACCTAAAGACTTCTGTTTTTTAAGCATTTTTCATATGTTTGTAGCTTTTTAGACCATTTATACATGGTCATACAGATCTTGGTATTTTTCCTACGCTTTCTATTACATTTTAGAGGAATAAGCTAATCTTCTAACATGTTCCTGAAATATTGTTTAGTCTTATTTTCAAGTAGAGGACCTATAAGGAGAACATTTTTTTTTTCCAGTCAGAATCTGAGAAGACATAACAAGAAGTGGGGCAAAGAAGCCCTGGACCAACTCCAATGGGACATTACCCAGAGGAAAAATTACCTTACCAACTGCCCTTCTAATTGGACAATGCTTGTTATGTCCGTATGATATGATAACAAATACGATAATTTGTTAAACTTTTAAAAATTGCAGCAATCCAATACTGGCAAGGCCACAGGCCATAACTGTGGAGGCACCTGGAAGCTTCTAGTAAAGAACTGCTTTTTTATCTTACCATTTTAATACTGTTGCAAGGGTTTTTCTCTTTTGATATCAAGCAACATAAAAACCACCGAATTAGATGCTGATTTTTTTTTAATCCAGGCTGTATAAAATTCAGAGTATCTGAAAAATAAAGTTGTCATCAGCCTTGCTGCAACAGTATAAAATAAGAAAAAAAGTTTTTAAATCATTCAAATAATGTGTATAATTAAGTTTCCAGTTGTTTAGAGGGTTTATGAGAAATGCTCCTCTTCATTCTTAGCTCATCACAAAGCACTAATGAAATGTGAGATTGCAGTCTGGTTAAAAAGATGACAGTGGTATTTAGACAGTGGAAAAAATAAAAAAAATCCACTGAACAGATGTAATGTATTGTTTTCTTATTTGTTCCTGCACACATAACTGATATTATTGAATGATTTTGCATATTTTTTCTGCTTTAAGAAAGTTTTTTTCTGAGTCAAGGGCATGCAATAGTATCTTGTTATTTTTCCTTCACTAAGATTTAGGTCATCACTTTACCAGCCATTTCCTAATCCGATGGGTTCTAATAACACTGAAGGGGTTTTGCTTGGAGGAGATACATTTTGAGTGATCTGTAAGGTCTGTCAAGGTGGAAAAAGTTGGATTCTAATGGATTAGATAGATGAGGAGTGATACAAAAGCTTACAGTGCCCATCAGTACAAAGCCAGTTACTGTCCTGCAAGGGAACTTCCACCTCCAGCAGAATGTCCTGTAATTTTTCTAAAGTGATTTGTACCAGTCTTCAGCAGTCCTCGTGTCAGTTTCCTGCAGAGGCTTTCTGGCCTCAACACCTGACTGAAGCCAGAAGCTGTAATAGAAAATGTGACATCTGTCTATGGTCATGCAGTCCTGTATTTCCTGCATGTGCTAGAAGCCTTGGTGGGGTTTGTGATTTCTGCTTGAGGAGCTGCTGCAGACATCTCATTTCAGAAGAGTCTGAGCAAGGCAAGCTTTGAGAAGTGAAGTCCCTGAAATGTTTGTTCCATCTGAACTTTCATTTTATTGATCATATTTCTTGGTCAGCTAACCTCATTGCTGTTGTGCTGGGTCAGAAAGCTGTTTGGAGTCACAGCTGTTTCCAGAAGCCTCAACCTTACCTCTGTGAAAAAAGAATAAACCAAAGCTCCAACTTCACTGAATATCCAACATGGAAATTTTTTGTTATCAGTTTGACCGTTGATGACTGTATGTGTTTTTACTGTTGCTGACAATTCCTACTACCCACCTGATCCCGTCTAACACACAAAAGAAAATGCTGGAAAACGGGAGTGCTCGTTACGGATGAAGGACAGCCCATGTCTGCAGTGCTTGCAGGGGCAAAGGAAGTGAAAAGGAAAGCAGCTCATACTTCTCTAGCTTTAAGTGTCAGAAGGGTTTCCTCTTGAAATGGGGAATCAGTATTCTGCATGTAGGTGTGGTAGTTCACACCAGGACCTGGGTAGGCAGAAGGATGCAGAAAACAATTTTACTCTTCTTGCTCTTCACTGCTGGCTCAAACATACACAGTGCAGGAGTTTTGTTGTTCATCATTCTGCACAGAGATCTTCTTGCACTGCCATGAATGAGCTCATGTGGGCTGCTTCAGGGTTAGAGGATCCCATAGGCTGTACTATGAAGTGCAGGCTTTATGCATGTCACTGCTCACATCAAGATTTCAAAATCCTTTCAGAATTTTGCTTGGAAGCCACTCTGCACATGTCCTGTGCATAAAATACTTGACTGGATAAGCATTCCAAAATGTAACTGAACACAGTATTTGCACTGATCTTTATTAGTTGCTTCTGCACCAATTACTAGAATGTAGTGCAGATCTGACTCACTGCACGCTGTAATGTCCTGATGGCTTCTGGCTTGTTTGGGATGCCTCAGTGCTTGGAACAAGCATTTCTGACCCTGGTGTGAATAACCTGTTGGGGAACACCTCAACTACAACAGAAAAATATTTGCCCAGTAGTAGTGAGGTCACAGAGGCAGGAGATTGTGCTGTTCTTGTGTGCCCAGCTGCTGGTACTGCTTGGCTGACAGGTATGGAGCTTTGAGGACCATTGCGTGGGCATTTTTTCTAATTCTTGGTACGGATCCTTCATGTGAGCAGCTCACATGTACAGCTTGTTCAGAGTTCTGCCACAAGACATTGATTTATCCTTTGCTTCCAGCAAGTGTGTGTTGCAGGAGAAGAGTCAGAGATTCTAACTCCAACAGTAAATTTAGGTTTTAGTATTTAACAATCAATAATATTAAGTACAAGTAGATATTTTAGTCTTTACTAAGTACAGATGGATTAGAAGTCAATGCTCTACACTTAAAGTTATGATGGGATACCAAGATTATTGAGTAAGTTTCCTGTAAAAAATCTTAAATGTTGCATGCAGGTAAAAGATGTCCCCAGCTGATCCATGTCTGGTGCCACATAAAGGGTCTTACAACTTCAAGGGTAACCTTGAGAGGTACACCTTGAGGGGAGATCACTGCCCTGCAGCCAGGTGCTGGGAGAGTCCAACAGCTCAGTCGATAGCTGCAGATATTACAGTGCAAAGTGATTGATTTGTAGTCAGTTTTTCTGCTGTTAATGCAGTTCCTGCCATTTACCAGTCCAGTCCAGTCTCCAGTTTTGGTTTGCTGCTGAATTCTCACTGACAGCCTCACACAGGTGGATTAATCTTGACTGGACCTCCTTGCTGAGCATCTGAGTGGAGCAAAGCTCACTTGGTTCACACAGGAGGAGTGCACCCCTCACAGTGGGCCACAGACATCTGCCACAAGTGAGGTGTAGCTCCTTGGCATGAAGGATCCCTTTGAATATTATTCTGGGCTTGCCAGTGCACTGGGACAGCACTGGTGCTGTATTCCCAAGGATACTTCCCAATGGCATTTGTCAGAGTGGTGCATATGCAGTTAGTTGACAGCTATCAGAATGTTTTATTAAAATGTATGATTAATTAATCAGAGTGCATGCCTTAGTGAGAAGAGCAGGTATAAAGAGATATGGTCTGCTGTATGCAAAACTTTTATTGACTCTGCTTCAGCAAACGAAATAAAAATGCTCAAATATGCTCAAATATTTAAATAAACCTCTGGAAAAGGCTTGCAAGGAAGAAACCCAAATGCAATTTAAAAAGACTGTTTTTCTCTACAAACATCCAAACTGAACTGGCTGTTGGGCATGGGGATTTAGTCATGGCTTTAAATAATAGCTTAATATTTTCCAAATCTGCAGATCTACATGCTTCATCTGCTGCTTATTCTGATTTGTTGTCTCTATGTGTTATATATGGATTTTGATCAGCTGTAGCCTGCTGGATTAATCTTATTTGCATTTTTAATACAGTATGCTCATTGCCTCCCAAATGGAACCAACGTATGCCAGGAGAGTTTACCCATGTTTTGATGAACCTGCTATGAAGGCCACATTTAATATCAGAATTATCCATGACCCAAGCTATGTGGCTCTTTCCAACATGCCTGCTATTGGTAGGTAAACAACGGATTGATATATGGTTTTTTTCCTCCCCCTATATTACTTTTTGAAAGGGTGCAATTCATCTGAGAAGTTTATGTCATCCAAAAATGTGCTCTGTTGTCCATTTGCTGATGTCTTCAAAAGGCACAGAAAATCTATGCCTATGAACTTAAAAATTTGGGCACTGTTACTCAAAATGAATGTCTCTGATGGTAACCATTCTGTTGAACAATTTTATCAGTTGTGGTGTGCTCTCCTCCTCCTGCTGGAGGCTGCACAGAGTTTGATTTCTGGTATTTACTCCCTTGTTAGTGTGTCTGTCATACTGTGTGATGTAATTTTAAAGCAAAATGGCAGCCCCAGGAGTGCAAAGCCTCTATTTGTGACATCAAGGGATTTCTTTAGTTCTCAATACATGTTAAGATATTTACGACAAACAGAAATATTTTTTCCAGGCAGAGACATTCTAGCCTCCTGTATATGTGCAGAATAAGAACAAGAGGACTATAAGGCTCAGGAGATGCTCCTCCTGTCCCTTTCTGGGATCTCAAGTGAGATGTCTGTGGAGTATAAGATTCCAAATAAATTTTCTAAAATTGCTATTCCTAGAGAAATCCATTGGGTCTCTTGCGTCCTTCTTAAAAACTCTTTTTGCAGTTCAATGCCATGAATCTTTATGTTTCAACTAAAAAACTTTCAGCCATAAAAGTAAGTTTCATGACATTTGCATGGAAACTAAGTCACTAGGAATTATAATAGGTGGGATTGCTGTGAGAATCACTGAGGCATTTTCTACCCCAAAGAATCCTGCCTATGTCCTCCTAACTTAGAGGGAAGATATCTGATTAAGTATTTAATAATTCCTAGGCAGACCTGAGTAATATTTTGGTCATGAAATGTTGTATGTTTTCGATAGGTAGTGTGGGATAAATTGTCCTCAGCTTGCCCACAACTTAAAATTGATGGAGTTTGATATCCTTCCAAGATTTTGGTCAAGAAGCCCAAGAGTGGATTTTTTGCTGTTTGCAGAGAAGGTCACAGCTCTGATACATGTCAGTAGCAACAAGTCTGGCTGCTTTCCTTCTACCAGGAACATATGAGTTAGTGCAGGAATACACCATATTGAAATAAGGGGTAAAAAATAAACATGCAGAAACCACAAAATTCCTTGGTTTTTATGGAAGAACTTTGGTTTGAATATTTCTTTGACTTTTTTTCTAGATGTATCTGAAGTGAAGGATGAAAATGGAAGCCTGTGGACAGTTACCACATTTAACACTTCACTGAAAATGTCAACTTACTTGACTGCTTTTGTGATTTGTGATTTCGATTATGTCACCAGAACAGAGCGGGGAAATGAGGTAGATATGAGGCTGCCTAACACATTTTAGGATTTTACAACAGAAGTTGGCCCTCTGGTGCATCACGTGGTTTGAAGACATCACAGACATTAACTGTGCTAAATACCATTCCCAAACGATCTGCTTATGGTGCAAAACTGCTAACATTTGTCCCATAGATATTTCTGCAGAAAGCTTTCCTTTGGGACAATTAGTTTATTGTCTTGTCCTATTCATTTCGTACAATTGCACAAGTAAGTATGGCCTGTGTGTGTTAAAATCTAGGAGCAGCTACTCTGCAGAAAGTATTGGTTATAATTAATGATCTTCTTACTTTCTTAGTTGTCTTTGTTGGAAAACATTCCCATTTCCACTCCTGTGACAAACCTCTGATACTCAATGCCTTGTTCCTCAAGGTCCTTTGCAGAGCCACATGGTGACATCAGCAGGAGTAACACTGCTCCAAACATTTTGTATACTGGTCCATTGACCTTCTATCCCACAGTGTGCACACTTTTTAGCCTCCAAAAGTGACTGGTTTGGGTTTGAGGTTTCTTCATCCGTGAGTGTACAGTTTTGCTCTTAGGCTGAAATGGCAAAGGCTTGTTGAGAGAAGGTGTAAAAAAAGGTACTGCACGGGCAGCAGTTGCTTCACTTCCTTTATTACGTTCAAAGTCAACAGGGAGAAGATGTATCAGATTTTTCCAAAATGAATAGTAAGTTCAAGCATAAAGCTATTAAGATAGAATTTACTTTATTTGTGTGAGCATGTTTATTTTGCTTGTTTTGATGTTTCTGGTAACCTGAAACTCTCAAAGCTCATACTAGGATTAGGATTTTAAGATGTTAGTTTCATTTAGGGTTTGCAAAATGAAGTGATCAGGTCTTTGAATCTCTTCTGAAGCCTTGGCTGAAAAGAGGACCTCTGTTGACTAATATGCTTAATTTTTTTTTCATTGTGAATTAAATCCTGATGCTTCCTAATTATGCTCTTAGGGTTTGGCTGTGCAGCTCCTTGTGGATCACGCTTTGCATTTATGTCCAAGAAATGTGAATGTTTTGAGCTGCTGGGCACCTGGCAGGGCATCTCTTGTTCAGAGATACATGATGGAGATATAAACCTTTTCTCAGGCTACTCCATCACTTTTGGGCAAGCAGCTGCTCTTTTCAGTATCAGGACAAAGTTGATGGGCACAGGAGAGGAAAGATTTCTTGCCGCTGTGGTCTTCATTACTCAGAGGTACAGATGTCATCTGCTCAGATGTCACCTGCTGTCTCCAGCAAAGGGGAGGCCAGTGGTCTAGGAGAAGGTTCAGGAGGAGAGATGTGCATGTTAGGACTGCAAACACCCTCTGGACATTTATTTCTCTCTCTTCAGGTGGGCTAAACACAAGCTTGCCACTCAGACACACTCACAGAAATACATTGGTTTAAGATGTGTGATTCTAGATAGTTTTACAGCATTTTCCACTTAAGAAAAGAAAAGCTGAGAGTTCATTTGTTCCTGCAACATATAGTTGTATTCAAATCCTTGTCCTTTTGAAGTACTGGAATTCTCCTACATTTTAACAGGATCAGGGTCTGTTCTGCATTTTGTTAGGTCCAGTAAAATTTCAGTTGGATTATTTTTAATTAAAAGTTTCATTGCATGGTCTGCTGTGCACAGACAGCATTTTTCCAACAATGACTCACAGAACAGAAGTAAAGAAAATGAAATGAAAGGGTTGTTAAAATAATTCTTCCTTGTTTTATTGCAGATACGCATTTGGGCCCGGAAGGAAGCAGTTAAAAATGGGTATGTTGACTATGCTTTAAATATCACGGGCCCAATATTTTCATTTCTGGAAGACATACTTAATGTCAGCTACCCTCTACCAAAGACAGGTGAGATGACTCATTCTCTGAAATGGATCAGAAATGCCTGCTGATGGTGTAATGTTCACAGAAGCTATGGGTTTTTTTCCCCAGGATTCTCCTTTAGAGCTTACCATATTAATGGAATAAACCCTCTATACTTTAATTCACTGAATTCTCCTTTCTGTCTCGTGGCTTTTATTAACCTGTAACTCAACACTCTTACCTGTGCATTCCACTCATTCTTTCAAAGCCTATTTTCCTAACAAAAGGGGCAGGTTGGACAACAAAGGGGATAGAAAGGTGTGGTTCAGTCAGATGGGCTGTCTTTGGGATCACAGACCACAGCATGCAAGGATTTTGTAGTTCCTGTGTCTGCCTGGTAAATCCATGCTGCCTGTATGTAGCCTGTGTCCCCACAAAGCATTCCTTGCTTTCTTCAGTATCCTTCTGTCTTGCCTTGGGTGTATGTTCTGCACATTCCTCCCCAGAAAAACAGGGAGGATTGCCCTGCAGGAAAACATTGTTTCTACTTAAAATGGACATCAGTTGGTTCAGTCAAACTTCAGCCAAGAAAAACGATGACACCGTGTAGTTTCACTGTACAGTTTGTTTGCTGCTTGTACTTGGATTGCCAAGGGTTTCAGCATTAATATTATGGGAAAGTGGGTAGAATATTGAGAAGACAGCAAACAGTTCTTATCTAAAATTAATTTTGGACCTGCCAATGATTTTAGCGGATTGCAGGACGAGGGGAAAGGAATTTCTCTCTTTTCTTGACTGGATAGTTTGTTGATTTGTCAAATCTGTATTTTGGCACTTGAAAGAAATAAATGTTAATATGTGTAAATTTATTATCTCCCAGTATATTTCTAATAACTTGCGGAATTACTCACTATGCTTCTTTTGGAAAATTCAATATATGCAGTTTTCACTCTTCAAATTTTCTTGTCTTAGTAATCTTACAAGCTAGTCAAGGGCTGTAGATTATTCTGTTTTATGCTTGTGTTCTTCTGTTGAGCAGCAATGTGGATACATTAAGTCATTAACTAAAATACACAACAGAAGTAGAGGAACAGTGTTGTAGACTTCCTGCTAGGCAGGATTTCAGTTTCAGAGTTGTAATTTACCATTAGATTGTAATTCAGATTCAGTTGTAATTTACCATTACAATCCCCACTATAATGCCATGTGACATCCACTGGATTTCCTCGTGTCTTTCTTTGAAGTTTCACTTAAAAATGGTAAAATTAGACCAATCAAGAGTGCCCCCTTGTAAATGCAAGAGATTCCTATTGCAAACTCAAACACATTTAAACTCGGGGGTTTTTAAGGGTTTATCTGCACCTGATTTTAATGCAGTTGTGAGTGAGGTCTCTTGCCCCAAGGCTGGATAAGGGCTGCCTCACAAAAGTGAAATACCTTTCCTGTAGGATGGAGTCAATAATCCCAGTTGAGATTCAGCCTACCTGTGATGGTATTCAGCACCATGCTTGCATTAATGGCTGTGCTTTTGGACTTCAGCTTTCTTGTGGTCAGCTGCTTCTAAACATTCTGTACACCTTTTCCAAATTTTGATTTTTGCTTTTGAGTTTAAACAGTGTATCTTTCCTTGAGACCCTGATGTTTTGTCTGGCTCTCAGATTTGAAATGGAAAACTAATGCCTGTGCATAAGGTAGAAGGGGCAGTACAGAGGTGACAGCCTTACTGTGTAAATAAAGAGATGATGTTTCTAAGGCACCTTTCAAACAAGAGTGGAAAAGATACCTCTCCTCACGCAGCTGAAAGAGCAAGGCTTCTTTTTTATCAGTTGCCAGGCTGAAGAAAAAGGTAATTATTATCCTACCCAAACACAGGAGAAACTCCGAGAGAAAGCTTCTGACATCCAGGAGTGAAATATTCTCTTCCAACCTCCATTTTCATTCAGAACATTTGTATGTAGGACATACAGCACAGATCTGGGCTTTGTGAGAATTAATTATGTGGCTTCCTGAAAGAATAGCATCATAGGTGAAAAGCATGACAAGAAGAAATTTCAGTGATCATTTGCAAGTGTTGCTGTAGTACCACAAAGAAGCACTGCAATGTAGTATCCTTCAGTGGGGTGCTGAGCCAGTCTGAGAATTAAAATCATGGGAGCATTTTATTTAGGAAAATGTTTAAGATAACTTTGTGTGTGTGTGTCTGTTTGAATCAATTTAGATCTGGTGGCGCTGCCTGATTTTGGAGCAGGTGGTATGGAAAACTGGGGGCTAATGATTTTCCAGGAAGCATCATTGATGAACCTCCCGAGTGATGAATTCACAGGCAGGAAGGCAATGATTGCCTTGATTGTGTCACATGAACTAGGACACCAGGCACGTGGTAAAACATTCTGTACATTAATTTGCTTATGACACTCTTTCCTCACAGCTGCTGCTGATGCAGTTACTGATTAATAGAAGCAAAATAATCACTGAACAGTAGAGGGTGTGAGCACTAGAGCACTGAAAGCCTACTTGATCATACGTTCTGCTGATGAAGCAATGTCAAAAGTAGGTTCCATCATCTTAAAAGAAAAATTAACGTGAACATACTTTTCACTGGATCTTTGCCTGGCTTTCATAGAGATTTCCAAATTCTTTCCTACTTGATTTGAAATGATAATACAGTTGCATTTGCTTATTGACAATGTTTGGAAACAATTGCTGTTGTTTGCCAGAGCAACAACTATTTGCACTTAGTTAGTAAAATCAGCAAAAAAAGCTTAACTTGGCTAGTGCACTTTTATGCCTTTCTGACAAGGTCTGTAACTTCGCAGACCTTCAGATGAGCAGAGGCTTTTTACTGCAGGCCAATGAAATAAATGTTAGTGGTTAACTAAAATCTATTTTACAATAAACTTGTAGTTCTGGTTTTTAGGAATTAGCACATAAAATACAAATCCAGAAAGTATCAGTTTTTTATTAGGTATTAAATGCCAGACATGAGTACACAGCAGCTGTTTTGGAAGTTTTGTACTTGCCACGAGAGGGATTTGCTGGTTCTGGAAATTGTTATTCCCCTAGTTTTGTGTATTATTTCTCTGACAATTTCACTTTGTTAAGAACATGGAAAGATGATTTTGTAATTGCTTGATAAATGCCCTACTTTTAATAATAGATTAAATATGATATGATATTTTAGAAATTTAACTTATACTGAGAAGTGTTTAAAATTAAATATTCTATAAGAATGACATAATGCACTGAGATGGACACTCATGGTATGAAATTGTAGTTGAAATAATTTTAAAATTACTGCCCTGAACCTCTGATGTTTATAAAGTACATATTTTTCTACTGGATTTTCACTCTCTGAAGGAACATCCAGCATTTCATTCAATTTACACATAGACATTAAATAAAGTTTCTTCAGCCTATGTATGTGTGTTTAACCTGCAAAAACGTGAGAACTCTCCGAGGAGATTTTGAGATTTTTTTTTCTTTCAATTTAAGTGGTTTGGAAATCTGGTTACAATGAACTGGTGGAATGATCTGTGGCTTAATGAGGGCCTGGCCTCTTACTTTGAGTACCTGGGAGCTACCTTTGTTGAACCCAAGCTTTCACTGGTAAGTACCAGCACCTACTAGCAAAGTTCCATCAAGTACAAAGGAAAGGAAGGTGCAGGAGATGGGAGTTTATTAAACAGTGCTATTAGATCTTCACTCCTGGGAGAAAGACCAGTAGGTCTTGATCTTTTCCTTGTAGGTCTCCATCTGTGGGAGCACTGTGATCACATCCAGCTCTCTACAGCTGGTGCAGAGGACAGGTGGACAGCTGGGGTTCTGCAGTGGCAAGGAGTGGGTGTTTTGCCCTAGATCTGTCATGTAGAAAACCCAGATTTTTCTCCTGGGTCCTGTTGTAGCTGATGGTTTTCCTCCTCACCTGCCAAGCTCCTTTCTAATTATCCCACTCCTCAGTATCTTTACCAGGCAGAGATTAGGCTGGGTTGTTTTGGGTCTGCTTACCCCACTGAGAGCCTGTCTATCTGGTAGTAGATAAGACAAATATAATGCAGATAGCTAATCCAACAGCAGGGTAAAATTCCTTCGTATTCTGCCCAAAGGAGAATAAGCATAAATCCCATATCATATGAGAAGACTCCATCCATTGTTAAACAGATGGATAGGGGCTGCTAATTGCAGCCATGAGATGAGGTGCACTTGCCCACGCAATCTTAAATATCTGTATATTTAAGTGGTGCCATCAGCTTCTGAAGGAAGGAAGGGCCTTAAGCCTGGGCAGTAACTCCAGGGTGCTTTTTATTTGGCTAAGTTGAAAGACCATTTGTCAATTTCCTTTTTGCGTTCACCAAAGCTCTTAATTACCTGTTTGATTGGAAACTAATAAAGGCATGCTAAGCCAATTCTGTCAGGAGGATTTCTAGGTCATGAGATATGCTTACCTTCTTTGAGCTTCAACAACAGCTCTCACTTTACTCTCTGCAATGCAGTGTCTTAATACCACTGAAAAGCATAAAGGTCTCCAAATTTTTAATTGGAAATAAATTCTTGACTTCTTTTTAATTTAAGCATTTAGTTTAGAAGCTTACCTTTCTGAAAATCAGCAGTTGTCATTTGTGTCCATAAGGTAAATTTTAATGCTGGGCAATAATTCTGTTTGATACATTGCAGTTAGGTAATGTTCCTTGGGAATGCAGAATTACTCACACAGGTGTAAGAATATAGGTATTTCGTACACAGTTTTGTGGGTCATAAATGTTTGCAGAGTCACAGAATGGCTGAGGCTAGAAGGCAGATGTGGAGGTCATCTTTGTCCAGTCTCCTGCAGTTCCAGCCTCCCTGCAGGCTGAGCACTTCCAGCTCTCTTGGCCTGTTTTTACAGGAGAGGTGCTCCAGTCCCTTCTCTGAGCTGTTGGCCATGGCAGGGGACATTAACTCAGGAAACATTTTCTGAGGAGCCGTTTTCCCTCCCTATTTCTCACTGAGTGACAGCAGCAATGCCACACAGCTAAACCCTGGTCCCTTCAGTAGCTTAGGTTTTAGGTTATTGCTCAGGGTTGCAGCAGAAGAAACGGGGAATTTAGGAGGAAAATGCTGCCACATTCATGACAGAATTAAACTAAATACAAGCTTTCAGTTTTCAGTATTTGTTCATTTGCTGTTTAATATAGTTGACTTATTTTTGCCTGAGGATTAGACTATAACTGACTGTCAGGCCCAAGCCCACAGTACTTTGAAGATGTAATATTTTCACTGGTCACTCATGCTGCATGTAGAAAATGTTAGGGCCAAGTATATGGTCCCTTGTACTTAATGAGAAAGTTAGGGAGTGGGGGATTTCACATATAGAAAAATTATTCACAATAGTGATTCCATACTCGCCATTCTCTCCAGAGAATTAGTATCTTCTGTCCAGCTCACTTAGATTTGTCTTCTCCTTGCAGGATAAAATCTTTTATGCTCATGTTGTACAACCTGTCTTAAGGGAAGATAGTGAAATAGCTCGATCACTGTCAGAGAGTGAAGACAAGATCAAAGGATCATTTTCTTTAATGTCTCTTTTTGACAACATCACATACAGCAAGGTAAAAAAATAGAAAATTTTTCCCATTTCTTGCAGATTCTAAGCTAGTGGTATGAGGTAGGTTTGGGAGGAACAAAACTGTTTTGTTATACAAAATGTGTTTCTGCTGCACACACAAATTTATTGGGTGTTGCATATGTACCAGGCTGTGAAGGAAATGGTGAAAACATTTTCAACCTCTGTGAAATATGAAGTGTGCATGTAGACTGACTAGCATCTCTGGAATATTTGAAAAAATATTGCAACAGTAATTGCAATAACAATTCTTTTTTTTGCTCATACTTTTTTTTTTGTACTCCAGGGGGCTTCTATAACCTGGATGCTTTCTGGTTTCCTGACTGAAAAGTTGTTCATCAGAGCACTCACTGTAAGTTTGAAAAAACTAACACTTTGTCTTGATTTATGAGCTTGAAAATGTCAGTTGTACAAATTGCTTGCCTTGCTAGTGGCTTTCATGGAACCTCCATGAATTCTGATGCTTCTCTTTGTTTCCTTGCAGTTGTATCTGAAAGAATTTTCCTTCTCAAATGCTAATCAAGATGATCTGTGGACCCACATCCAGATGGTACTCATTTTATGTCTTTAGTATTCTTCCTCTGGTGTTTGGCACACTCCAAATTTAAGGCATAAACTATTTGTAGAAGACTGCACTGTAATGTGGCTATCTGTAGTACACTCTTTCTCCTGCATAAAATTTGCTTTGCCAGTTCTTTCAGCTGATATCTTCTCAAGCCTTTATTTGGCTTCTTTGCTGCACCTGAGATCAGAGTACAAGGAGTAGAGAGAGGAGATCGGAAATCAGGACCAGGCAAAGTTTTGGGTTTCATGGTAACTACATAAGCCTACGTGGACTTGCATAGCATATTGTTCTGGAGCTTAGGTTTTGCTAGCTTGGAGTCTGTGATGCCTTGGGCTTGATGATCAAAGATGCTGGTATGTCACAGATCCAGCAAAGTCTGTACCCAGGGCAGCATTTCACCCTTCAGTGGTTTTGGCAGAGATCTGGCTAAGAAAACCAGTGCTAATATTAGGTTATTTTTTTTTAAATAACCACCTTCCTGATCCTCTAAAGAAGGATTCTTTTGTGTTGCAGACTCTGTCTTAAGAATGTGAGTGCTAGAAATTCAGATAAGCAATTCAGATATGTTTTAAGCCAATGAAGACTGTACCAATTCACACTAGCTGGGACTCCAGCTTATTTGTCTTCACTAATTCAGTTTGCTTATTATGTCACTTAAAAATACTTGTTATCCATCAATTTTATTTTAATGAAATTAACTAATCAAGTCTGTCATAGCTATAGAGGTGTGTAAGTATATTAACACTAAAAAGGGAAACGCTAGCAGCAGGCTGCAGAATGAAAAATGTCATCTCAGTATTTCATAATACCTGAAAAAGGCTTATGCCTCTATTATGTCTTTATTACAATGTCAAAAATGTTCCTTGGAATTTGTTACATTGATTTTTTGCACGAGTCAAAGACCAGCAAGCTGCTAAGCTTTATTTTCTCTACTGTGTTAGAAACACTCCCAGAGGTTCACTGAAGCAATCAGTAAATACCTGTTCATCATGAGTATTTCTAATTTCTCTTTCAGGTTGTAGATGCACAGGATGAAGTTCAGTTGCCAGCACCTGTAAAGCAAATAATGGATTCCTGGACATGCCAAAATGGGTTTCCAGTTTTAACATTAAATCTAACTACTGGAACAATCAGACAGGAGCAATTTTTTAATAAAAACAACAGAAAGAGTACTGATTCTTACAAGTATGTTTAGCTTGTGTTTTTATTGTATGTTTATACTCTGTTTTTTACGGGAAATGCTTCAGTTAAAACAACATGTTTTGACCATCTTATTTTTTAACTTCTGGTTTTGACAAGCAGTCAAATTAAATCTGTTTGAGATTTTGCTGGAGCTTGCAATAGTTCTGCAAATTCTGCTTGTTTTTCCAAAAAGTTGCTTTCCTCTGGAGCAGTGACTTTTCCAGCCACATAATAATAAAGACAGATAGGTGATGAGTGTGTTGCAGGGAGGATTTTTGCCTGGCATTTTCTTCTTTCCTCATCCCTCAGGTCTACAGACTAGGGACCTGGATGGACCATGCTTAGCTTCTTTCCAGTGCACACACTCCCAGTCTCTTCTGCCTGACAAGGATAAAAGGGTTATGCATTTAAATACTTAAATAAATGACCCCTTTCTCAGAAAGTGCTAATACCTGAACAACAGTTTTAAGTTCTTGTCTGTGAGCATTGCTAAGTGCGCAGGGCTTTTGAAAACTTATTTAGATGTCTGAAAATTATGATAGAAGTAGTTGCCTTTTGTCACTCACTTTTGAAACTCCTGGCTAGAGTTTGAGCATTTATGAAGGAGCAGTTGATAAAAGTTTTGGGAAGCATGGATGGAGCCCATGACATGAGTTGTCATGTGAGGAAAAGTATAGAGGAGAGCAAAATCCAAAGCAGTTTTTCCTTGGAAATAATTTCTGGTAATACAAACAGACAAAAGGAATTTTGACAAGAGCCACAGGGTTTCCTTTTTAATATTCTTGGTTAGCTCAGATAAGGAATTCCAAGTCACAAGTGTGAAGTCCTTTACAGTAAGCAAGCACAAATTACCATGTGAGTGTAAGAAAGCCTAGGACCTGTATTACAGAATTTTTCAGGTGTTTGAAGCTTTTGTCTCTTTTACCAGAAAGGAGTTTTACATTCCCTCAGAAAGAAATTACAGTTGTTGGAATGACAGTTGAATTGCTTTCTTGGGACCTTCTTTTGGTAGGTGTGCTTCTGAAACGTGGCTTTAAGGTCTCCCGAAATAGAGTGAAGTATAATAAATAAGGGGAATAAAATTACTGCCTGGAGAAGGAAAGACAGCACAGAAAGACAGTGGTATTGAAATACCTAGCACTGAACAGTATTCTTGGTAGGAGTGCCTTTTTAAAGCCATGCTAGAACTCCCTTTTGGAGAAGGTAAATGCTGATCCAGTAGAAGTACCATTATCTGATGAGGGTGCATGCATCAGAGAGGACAGAAGGTAGATGGTTGTTCTTGTAAGATGGAACTAATCTGCACTGTAGTTTAGCATCAGCTAAGAGGGATTTTTAAATATAATAATTTTAATAATATCCTTTTATTTGTTAAGTAACACCTGGATTGTTCCTATTTCTTGGATGAGAAATGGATCATCACAACCCTTAATCTGGCTAGACAAAAGCAGCAGTAAGTAATGTATTTGTTTGCACATTCTAAAATGAAACTGATGAGAACACTCCAAAGTCTTTTAAAAAAGAAGGATATATTGGAATTTAATAGGGAGATAAAACTTTAATACAGAAATGTCTTGTTTATCCATTGTAATGATTTTGTGTTACAATAGCAGTAGATTTTCAATAAGGTCAATATAATATTTTCTATGTTGTATCAAACTTCAGTGTAAGCTTGAGTTCTTTATATTTTATGAGTAGAGATTTCCACAGAAATTTTGAGTTTATAATTTTTTACACAAATCCAAATTTTAGGTCCTCATGCCTCTGCAATATTCTTCCCTCAACAGATCTCATTGATGTTAATGACAGTCTCATTGATGTTAATGACAGCTTTTGAATATAGACAGCATCTCAGATGTGAAATACCAGAAAATTATCAGCTCAAGTAGTAGATAGAACAAAAAAATTAACACTGACTGTGGGAAGTGACCCAAATATTTTTACACATTAATATCTGTAACAACAGAAAATTAATGTTTTCAAGAGCATTTAATTTGTTTATGCAAAATAAATTAAAATTTATCAAAATAATAGGATTTTTAAAGTTTTAAAGTCTTATAATAGAAAGTGATTTTATGGGCATTTCCAACCAAATAAAAAATTCAGTTCGTTCTGAACTCAGTGCTTTCCAATAGCTTCTTTTTCTTTATAATCATTAGAATGGGGTAATAATTTTGCTTTGGCAAATCAGCCGTGCATCAGGTTTTAGATGAGTCAAAAGAAGATGCAGAGACTAATGCAGCAGAATGCTTAAAGGCAAATTTTCAATATGCTGTGTGTATTGCAGCTCTCCCCCCTTTGTTTGCAGGGGTTAAAAGTTACTTAATCTCTTTTTTAGTCAGTAAGAATGCTTGAGTGATCATTAATTCGACTGTATGCAGACAGGCAAATAAGAAAAAAAATGCATATACATTCCTCTGAATATGGGATGAATATTGCAGTACTTGCTCACTGAGTGCTCTGTTCAGAGCAAAGCACTGGTGGGTGTGGACTACTACCAGTATTGACCTACTGTCTTGACAGAGTTTGCCTTCTCAAATCAGGACCTGAAAACAGAATACTCTTCTGATGAGGCAGCTTAGAGCCTTCAAGGCTGCTCTGGCTCCTTCAAAGCACAGTAGGCTCTCAGGAGCAGTCAGTCAGGCAAGCACATATAAATAAATAGTGAGATGGACTGCAGGAGGAAGCTGTTAGTGAGTGATTTAACTCAAGAGAACCATGGGACTATCTTCTTTGAAATAAGCATTTTTGATTAATTGTCTCTTGGTTAAACTTAACAGTTTTTTGGTTTTCTTTCTTGATCTGAATTTATCACTGGTAGGTGGTCAGCTCTTCTGTGAGGTGCTGAGCACTGTGCTTTGGAGCTGGGAGCAGCAGGGGTGCTGTGGGTCTGTGCCCTACAACAGGAGTGGGAGGAAATTGCTCCTCATCCTGAGAGTTTACTCGTGGGTAAACTTTCTGAACTCTCACAACAGCCTTTGAGCTAAAGGGCTGGAGCAAAGTGGGTCTTCAGCCTTCTACCCCTTAGAATCTCAAGGTGCTCAGTACCTGAGGAATCACTGGCTTGTTGAAGTCATTCTGCTGTACAGAGCAGAGATCTCAGAGATCCACTGAGCTTTTGGGGGATTCTTTTTGAGTCCAGCCTCAAACCTGTGTCTCGTAGTTCAGAGGAGCACCAAGTCCATTGTTTGTAAATTCAAAAGAAGCAGTGCGTTGAAAACAAAATGATGCATTCTAATGTCACTTTACAGAAATGTTTCCTGAAATGCAAGTATCAGAGTCAGAATATGACTGGATCTTGCTAAATGTAAATTTAAGTGGATACTACAGAGTGAACTATGACCAATTAAACTTGAAGAGATTAGCACACTTGCTTGAAAATGATCCAAAGGTAAGATCATGTTTGTTTTCTCAAGCTTAGAGCAGACTCCTTCTGTATTTTTTCATGCAGTTTTAACCTGGAATCACATTGATGAAAACCTGGAATAGTGACAAACTCACCATTGCACCACTAAAGTCACTGGCTTTTTGTAGTGGAAGATGGCAGGCCTGAACAGTTTCACATAAGCATGGAAAACAACTTTACATTACATTTTGTCTTCAAATTTGTGTTAATAGCTTGTGGCTCTTCTCTTCTCTTTAAATCTGGCTCAACGAGCTTTCAGTATGAATGTGGGACTTGAGCTTTAGGTGGTGTAAAGTAACCATGAAGAAAGAAAGTTGTGAGAAAGTTTTTTGTTTCCACGTTTTTGTCAAACCAGAATGTTTCTGCCTGTGGAATTAAAAAAAACCCAAAAACAACCTGACTTTTTTTGGTGGATTTTTTGGTTCATTGGTTGGTTGGCTGAAGTTTTGTGGATTTCTTTGTTTGGTTTTTTTTTTGGTTTGGATTTTTGTGGATAATTTTCCTAAAAGTTATGATTAATTCTATTTGAGCTCTTTCAGTCCTCTGTAGACAACGACTTAGAATAGATTTCATCCCACTTTTGACTTGCCATAGCCTGAACTGAAGGTGAAAGTGGTACAGAATGAATGTGACTGTATATGGGGTTGCATGGTTTCAGTGTTGCCTAATCCTACAGTGAGCCACAGCCCGCAGCAGTATTGTCAGCTCATTGGTTTTCGTACCAAAAGTGAGAAAATTTAAACTTTCAACCTAATAGCAATCAGTGCAGTCTTTCTCTAGAGAGTCTGGACCCAAGGCTGATCAGAGCACCCTCCCACAGCCCAGTGGCTTCATTTCTTCTAGGCTTCTTTCTTCCAGGGCAAATCTACATCATCAGGACGTTGGGTGTGTGCTGACTTGGGGCCATTTTTTGGCACTATACAGGGTTGCAAAAATGTAGCTATGGGCTGGACAGGAGGTGCAGGAATAGTCTATAAACTATAGGTTGGGCCACATTCAAACAGGTTCAAATATTCAAGACAGGTTCATAAGTAGCATGGGTTACTAAAGACAACAGAGTAGTTATTTTGGACTGACAGTGACAAGTGTATTAACTGCAGAGCAGCTATGGCTAGTATGGCTACTAACAATAGGACTGCAATCACAAGCCTGATTTCTGGAGTGAAAGCATTTGACATGGCCAAGGATGCAAGCCTTACCACCCTTACCTTCTGGGAAGGGTAAGGAAGACAGACACATCGATCTGTGCCTACAATTTTGTGTCAAATTCTCACAATCCCCAGCCAGGTACAAAATCAGGGTGCATCCTACACCTTATTAACCACACTTGTGCAAAGTGCCTTGGGTGGCACTGTGGTCAAACCGTCTGTTCTTTGAGGAAATGCTTCCCGGTAGGAAGTGTTCCTGGTAGCAGTTGTGCAAAACCTTCTGTTCCTTGTGGTCCTGCTGTATGGAATATTTTTTGGTATCGAGAGGTGGAACAGGAACACGTGGCCTCCACCCAGCTTCACATGCCAGCCCAGGCCACCTGAGCTCTGCCTGCTTTCAGCATTTCTGCCCTGCTTTATGCTGCCAGCTGTCAGAGGGAATGTTTGCCCAAACAGTGACCGAGATGCAGGGCGTGGAACAGGGAGGGGATAAGGGGGACAGCAGTCCTGCGACAAGGGCATGAGATACACCCATGGCTGTGCCTCCGTCATTTATTTCATGGTACTGATAGACAGTCTGCTCTGCACTGAGTACAGATTCTATATTTAAACCTCAAAAGGAAAAAATGTACCAAAATTGTGAAACTAGGATATTCCTAGGAAATGTGGCACTTCTGCGTTTTAATTTTAATTACAGCATGCAAGTAAGAGGAGTCTAGAAATTCTCTGGTTAATGTACCGTAGTCATATATTTATATACAAGATAATATATAATGATATTATGTAGCTCTGTGTATAGATATATAAAAACATCTCTTAAAGCACATGAATAATTTCAGTTTAAAATTCAGGATGCATTTCGCAATGTTTTGTAGACTCTTGATTTAGAAAACCTGTTAGGGATCCATCTGAAACATTTTTGTAAACTCTTAATGACAAGTTGAAATTGACTAATGCAACACAAATGCTTTCTGCAGGCTATTCCTGCTGTCAGCAGATTCCAACTGATAGATGATGTCTTTGCATTGACAGAGTAAGTATGCTTCCAATATGTTACAGAAATGGATTATACAATATGATTGCATTCAAGAGTCTTACTTCTGCTTCCTTCATTCCTACCCATGTGTGCCTCCTAAGAATAACTGCTTTGACAAAATGGTGGGGGAGTTATTTAATCCCTTATTTTGTCACTGCTGAGTGATTTACTTCAAAATTTCTTTAGTTCCAGCTCCAAGGATATTATTTTAAATAGTGGCACTGCCATGAGTTCTTTGGCGATTAACCTGTATTTGTTTTAATGGAAAAAATATTCCAAAAAGAGATTCTGAATCTTCCTTCATTTATTCTGGGCTATCTCAGCCGGGCTATCTCTGCATCACTCAAAACCTCTTTAATTTCTCTTGCTGAGTCATGGCTGTTCAGGTCTGTGGTGCTAAAGAGGTCAGCAGTGTTGTAGGCAGCTGAGGAACATTAAGTGTGTCTGTGCCTCTCATGTACCAGAGGTACCAGAAACATCAGACACCTGTGATGAGGGTGTCCCTATGATGAGGGACCTCAGGGATGCAGTGGCCAAAGCAGACTGCCCTGCTGCAGGAACTGTGGAAGTACCTCAGACAGGAGGAAGTAAAAATTCCTATTCCTCTTCCCATAAAAATGCCCTTTTTCACAATAGAGCTCAAAACTAGTAGCTAACAGGGAATGTAACTGTGAAGTACAGAGCTGTGCTGCTATATAAGTACACAATTTTTTTTTTTTTTTTCTGGAGGAGAGGGGCTTGAATTGGGATTTGGTTGTGAAAAAGTGAATTCCATGCTTATTCCACACTGAGGGACAGAGATGCCATGCTGGACTAGTTAATTCTACAAATAGTGTGCATGTGAATCAAATGGTTTGATTTTTACGATATTCCACAAAAGAAGATGTAATGAAAATAAGTTGTTTCACAATAAAAATCAAGTTGTGTTATAACTAGAAGAGTGCTTTTCTTCTTATATTTTTTCCAATGGGACAGACACGTGCTGTGAATGTGTTTGTACCATATCTCCTGCAGACACAAGCAGACACAGTGTGCATGCTGCCATGCTTACTGCCTTGACTGGCCTATTGCTTTGATAGTACCACAATGCTCCTTAATAGGTGTTTTGAGAATTCAGCTCCTAAAATCACCATTCATTTCTATTTCTTTTCTTTTTTCCAGTGCATTTTTCTAGGTTACTTTCCACACAGTATCCTGATGTTTTATTGCCCGTTCCATAAATAAACAGATATGTGTGGTAGGTGGGTGATGTGAATAAGTATGCTAAAATGTGTGGGGGTTTTTGTTTTGTTTTCTTTTGATTTTTTTAAAATAGCTTCGGATATGTTCCAATTGAAACAGCACTTGAACTAACGAAATACCTTGCTGGAGAAGATGAACTCTTCATATGGAATGTGGTATTGTTAAACCTAATACCTGATAATTTGGAAAGTACACTGAAGAGCCATGAAGTATATCCACTTTTAAAGGTATGACCATTTTGTTAGTTACCAAAGATATTAGACCATGCAAATACATTAGTCTAAAATTAGTGCTTTTTAAATTCTCAAGGGTGTAGTGGTGGCTATGATGAGTCAGAGTGCTTGTGATTCCTTTTGCATGACTTTATCAAGTTTTTTTGTTTTGTTTTGTTTTGTTTTTTTAATAGGAGGAGGTACTTAATTATACATATTAGTCAATGATAAGTCTCATTGAATTTTGACTTGATTCTTATTGAGAAGAAGAAATACATTCACATTATTTACATTAAGCTCCATCCTTGCTTTTTTGAAACTGCAAATGGAACTATCAGTCAGTAGTAAGAGAAAAAACCAACACTGCTATATATAAAAGGCATATGGTATATTTGTGCTCTGTGCTTCATACTGCTTTCCATTCACCTCCATGCAGTGAAAGAAGGAATAGTGTTTAGATACTAAATTAAATTATTCTCTCCCTTATGTGACTCACCTGAGATACTACTGTCACATTTATTTTCTTGACATCTATTTGAAGATTCCACTTATGTTTGAAGTACAATCCCACAGTATTAGTTCTCTTAAGATATAAAAGATAAAGGTATATATAAGTAAGTGAGAAGAACACAGTATTTCCTATTGAGAAATAGGAAATTTCTCTGTTTGTCTGAGAATTTGTTATCTTTCATAGTAAATTCAAAGGTCCTAGTGATGTGAAATGGTAATGTGCCTGTTTGAACCGAAGTACAGATATATTGCATTTTAGACCCAGTTTATCTTTAATTTAATGTTCTGTGTCTTCAAGACATTAATAGCAACAAATTTTCAGGATAAATCTGAGTAAATAAGGAAAATAAAAACTTGTATCTAAATGAAAGTAATTTTTCTTTCCCTTCTTTTAAAAGAAATACCTTTTAAAGAGAATGTTGCCAATATACCATTATTATGCAGGTTTTATTCGTCAAAATGTTGATGCTTTGGAAGATGACTATTTTGCTCAGTAAGTATCCTGCTTTTCTTAAGAGTTTTTTCTGGTGTGATTGGATCTGATGTGTTGCAGTTTGCTCATGTAAATTTAAATACAAGATGAATAATTCTCTAACTAATGTGAATGTAACTGAACTGTTATTGTACTCTCCTGAAAGTGTGTATTCTCTATGATGACACCTCCAGTGAAACTGCAGTATCAGGATAGCAGCATAAAGGATGATAGTTTAAGGATCATAGTGGTAACTCTCATTTGTCAGAGAACAGGCTCAATAGGCTGCTGCTAGTTGAAGAAAAACTGATAGCAATGAACTTAAGATATGATTTTTGGGTCAATTACTAAAACTTTAAAATACTTCATTTTGCAAGGCCACTGTAGCCACAGGCTTAAACATCAGAGTGATTTGGCCTAGATGCAGCCAGTACCTTAAAACTTCTAAGAGGGATATAAACCACACAAAAAAACTTACAAAAAAATATAGTACATTGGTTGCCTCACTAATATCCACTAATATTAATGTCTGGGGACCATTACTGCTTGTTTAATTATTTCATTATAACTCAATTGTTCCTAGTAGAAGTTCTTGTGGGTTAGTGGCATCATGTTCTAAAACTGTGGTGGTCGGGCACAGTTCAAGTACTCCAAGTGTAGTATGCATATCTTTTATTCTTACTGTTTTAACTTCCCTTCAAGAGTGTATTTGGAAAAACTCTTGGCAACAGCGTGCTGGCTGGGCCTCCAAGACTGTTTGGACCTGTCTTCTGAACTGTATGCTAAGTGGAGGGACAACCCTGAGTACAAGTAAGAATGGTGATCTGCTCTTAGAAGTGTGCATGTCTGAGGGAGGTGGAAAGTTAAAGGCTGTTTGTTACAAGTGGGAGGCAGAATGGGAAATGTCTCTGTACACTGCTCTTATTTCTTGACAGAATGACAGAATTTAGGACAACTATGTCTGTCCAACCCCCTCCTCTTCCCTACATCCCAGCTTTGTGATGATTTCATAATTGCTACTTTTTACATAGACTTCACAGGCTGGAGGATGCAGATTTTGCCATGAGGACCAAAAGCTGGTTAGCCATGTAACAGGTGATCCTCCTGTTAGAGCCAATATCACATATGGCCCAGTCCCTTTGCTGTAGGACAGCCTTGGGGCTGCCACGTAGACCAACTCAGCTTTTAAACTTCTCTTAACAATACTGAGTGATGTTCGCATGATACAGCCATCTGCCCACGGTGAGCCCACCAAAGTGCCTTGCGTGTTCTGTGCTCACACAAAGACGTACTGGGAGCAGCTGTCAGTCCTTATGCTGGTGTTGGAGCCTAGTGGTCAGGGGTCTGGTCTGTAACAATGGACTCTGGGCTCTGCCAGGAAGAGACTTTCTGTATTCAACTATTGCATCACTTTAAAAAATTTACAACGTTTTGAAATTCTTATTCTCTTTTCCTCCCTTTTTCTTTTGATGTCTTTCTATGCAATAGTCAAATAGTGTTGGCACTGGTGAGTGAATATTTAAAGTTCATTTTTATTTGTTGTACTTGTGATAAATATTTTGTTTTTATTTGATATATGTTGATACATGTTGATACATGTAGTTGGCTAAGTAAACTGAACTTGTACTATTATATTTAAGTTTTCTAAAATAGCTTCATAGTGATCATCCTCATAAAATCCAAACTGAGTTTTGCAGTTAGACCGAAAAGTTTAAATAGCCTACATACATTTTGTTCAATTCTAGAGAGAATATTCTTGCAATTCCACACTAAACCCAGTAATGTTGTGCTGAATTGTCAGTCTGTTTTCAAAATAGTCATCTTTCCCTACTAATAACATTTGAGGTGATGGAATACTACATGCCTCGTTTGACTTGAATAGCTAAAAAGTCTGTGAAATATATTAGCTGATTGGGTTTTGAATTTGATAAACAATATTCATTTTGCTGTCCTTCTTGGCACTGAGAGAAGTTCAAATGGATTTTACTGGGTTATATGTGTGGAAAAAAATGAAACTCTGAATTCAGTTAAGCGAAAAATGATCATGTTTTAAGGAGAAAATCCCATAGAAGATAGGACACTTCTTAGGTTTCAAGTGACAGATCACTGTTCCCATGGAGTTAATGAAGAGACTTTACATGTGCTGGGTAGGAAAGGAAACAGCCACAACACACTTTTGACCCATATTTCACAGACAAATCCCTTTAGATGCTCTTATGTTCGGCATGCTGAGAGCAAATTCGTAACAGCACACTACAGCTGTTCTGCCACAGGTGGAACCCAGAACGATTCTCACATCTGTGGAACGAAGTAATGCATTTCTGTTTCAGACTGGGTGATCAACTTCCAGATGAACATTTCCAAACTGTTCCTGGCAGAACACAACTGGACTCGATACAGCGCATTTTCATCTGTTTGGTGGAAATAACTAGAGCTGTAATCCCCAGCCAATTTCTCAGTTTTACTCTTTTTTTGTTATAGGAGTATAGTGAAGCTTGTTAAATTAATGTATTCTCTTAGGTGCTGTTACTGGCTTGTCTCTTGAAAGAAGGAAACTAGCCTAGGGGAAGGGACTGTATTTCAGAGCATTTTAGTTTTTTACTAAAGGTTCACATATACTGCTGCTACCCTCAAAAGTTAAGAAATCATCATGTCATTTCTGGATTGCTTCCACAAAAACAATGTAATATAACCTGCCCTGCTTTCCAGCAGCTTCTTGCATCTTCCCCAAGATCCAGAAATGAGGCATCTTGGCAAGCCAGTAATGTCAAATCACACAGCCAGGAAAAACATCAAGACGAATAAGTCACACCCCTCACTTAATACCACCTCAAGCTCCAAAGTCCCTCTGGACCATACTGGAAATCCTCTGGGAACTACAGAGCATAAACCATGTCAGGGCCGCCACAGATGTCACCAACCAGCAAACCACTGCCTCGAAGGTTGCACATCAGAGCTGCAGCCAAATTATACTCAGAACTTGTCTGTTCACACGCAACTTTACACTTATTAATGAACATTTTCTTGCAACTACTGAAACAGCTTCAGTAGCAAAATAAATAGCTGTACTTCAGCCAAAATAGCTTTACCCTGTTGTCACCTTACCATGACCTCTTACTGCAACATTATGGAAAGATTATTAAACAAATTACTAGACCCCGTAACCCAGGTCTGTCAGAGAAGGATTCCTCACAGGACAGTACTTCAGCCTGACATAACTACTCTACATGTCATTCTTGGTGGTAAATCCTTTATGTCCCAGCAAATATCTAGCTAAATTAATCAAAACTACTTTTTAAAGTAAATATAGAACATGCCCATGATTTCTGGTAGTATGACAGTGAAATCCCCCATCTGCAAGAGAACTACCAATATCCCTGCATCTTGCCTTTTCACTAACAAGTGATGTCTGTCAAGTAAAACACCCAACTATCTCTCTCTCTTTCCAACTAGTCTTTTGTTTTTCCAAAATTTATAACTTCTTTTTCTCTACCTTGTACTCTAAAGACTGATGTTACATACCCTACCCTCCTGATTGACTAACTCTGTTGGCATCATCCTCATTTTCTCTAGGATAGTCTGCTGAAACGCAGGAATTTTTCTCAAATTGTATTTAAATTTGAATTTGCTGGGTTTTGGGCCTGAAGAATGGCTTTTCTGACCAGAAACTTACCTGTTTTTCCAAGTGTATCCCCTGATCAAAGAGAAAGTAATTTTTACACCTTAACTTACATTCTTGGCTTAATATAATAATAAGCAGACTATAGGGAAGTCGAATACTTTGCTTGTAGCAACAGGACCCATTCTTCTGTAGGGAATTAGTCCAAAATGCCATTAGTTGAAACTGTTTTGAGATAGTCTGCATAGTAGAATACTGCTATCACTGGAAAGTGTGTACAATGTCTTAATGTCAGGAACACATCATTGCTACAGGAAAAATTTCCTCTTCAGCCTTTGCATATGGAGCATTATACTGGTAATGTTTGCATTTAGTTTCTTTTATGAAATTCATTGCTGTGTTTAGGATTCTTCCCTGGGGTGGGAGTAAACGGAGGTTGCCTGTTGCATGGAAAAATGTCCCTTCTGTTTCCTTCTGTGCTGCAAATGGCTTTTCCTAGTGGGTGCATTCACTGAAGAAACTTAGAAAAGGCTTGTCTGGGATGCTGCATATGTGGATTAGAACACTCTTTAATGGTGTGATCCATTTCCGAGGCTGTGATGGGGAACAGTGGCATTGACACTGCATGAACACAAAATAGTCTGTTCCAATTGCTCAGAAATGTTGGGGTTTTTGGTTTCCTTTAAACTGTGTGCTTTTAAAATGTTTAAATCTTGAATAAAAGAATCAGATTTCCTATCCTTATTTACACCACTATATTTGTGTTATATTTGTTTTATATTTGCATTGTTCTGTATCTTTTAACTGTAAATAAACATTTGATTTCAGTTACGCATGAACAACGGGGTTTGCCTCTACACCAGTACAGTACTCTTAAATTGAATTTTGCCTTGCAGAATTCCCTTTTTAATTAGAAGAACAGTCTGCTGCTATGGTGTCGCAGTGGGAAGTGATAAAGAATGGAATTTTGCATGGGAAATGTACAACCATACCGACTCTGTTGAGGAAGATGAAGACATCCTGCTCTATGCCATGAGCTGTGCCAAAGAGTCATGGTTACTGCACAGGTGACCTTGATCAAAGTATATCTTTGTGTGTGTAGAAGTAAATAATAAGAACAAAAATACTTTACTGTGCAAAGCTGGTAGAGGTTTGCCTGCCGCAGAAGCATGTGTCTTGTCAACCACTGGTGAAGTTTTAAAGAGTTTTGTTAGGGAGCAAGTATGAAAAATGGGACAAACACAAATAAGTAGTCCTTCTGCAAATACAACATGTGGGTCATCAGTCCTTACTCCATGTGGGCCAACCAATAAGTTAAGACATATATCGAAGAGTCTTGTCCAGAAGTTTCCAGAACATAGTTTGGAACACTGTGTTTATTTTCTTTTACTGACATTTTATCTTTGCCAGTAAAAAGATGTTGAATTCTCTGATTGGTCATGTTTGTATTACCTAAAGCATTTGTTAAGAGATGGGATTTTGGCAGTGATGGTCTAAAGAATTATCATCCAGACATTCACATAAACTCCATGGGTCTAAAGGTGTGGAAGTAACATTTTAGTCCTTCCAGCCAGCTATTCTAGTGTGGTTGTCATTTGGGAAGACAGAAGAATACGACTGAGAGTAAGACAAGAAACATTGCAAAGAGATGCCCAACCACCTATACTAATTTCCCTCTTAACCTATGATCCTTTATTGCATTTTTCTTGGAACAGGCTAGCACCTTTCCTTGATAAATCAGGGAGTTGTGATAAACTTCTTTCTCCGTGTTCTTCAGTAGTTGATAAGCCAGTCTGTTTTTTGAAATGCCACCCAGGGCGTGTTTTGGGGTGAAGAATGTTAAGATGTGCTTTCCCTGGCCCTCACAATTATGTCCATTATGTTAAGCATAGTGGTGGCATGCAAAGGGGAGAAACCCAACCCAACCACTCTACCCATAAAGCAGCAGCCTTAAAGAAAGACCCTATGAAAAAATAACTCTAAAAGGGTTCATTTGGAAGTAGGAGCATGCAAAGTAAAACACTGAGGAAACAAAGAGAACAATTACTTTTCAAGATGTTCAGGCATTCACTGCCACTGACATCAGAAGACACTCCTTGAAATACTTCAGAAATCCTGCCTTAGTCCTCATTAACATCTCCTAATTGAGTCTTGCTATAGGGGACCCTATAAACAGGCTGGTCTTGTATGAAAGAGTCTCACTGCTGGCACACTCTGTAGGCTCCATCTGAGTCACAGTGAAGTGAATTGCCTGAAGGTGAGGAGCAGTCTGCCCTTCCACAGGCTTGTCTGGTAGGAGCTGTTGTCTTTCTGGTGCAAAGATAAGAAAGACATCTACTTCCATTTGATATCCTACACCCTCACTTTACTAAGAAGTGAGGAGTCAGTGTGCAAGAACAAATGTTAAGGACAAAACCCAAGCTGAATACACAGGTAAGAGTGACACCACCTTGGGTATAACCTTCCACATGCTGATATTTGCTGAGATAGGAATTTTTGTGAACTGGATTATATTTCCAGACTGCAATATTGTATATTTCCGTTGTAAAACAGCAAGTGACAGGTTCATTTCTTTCCTGCTTTTCTAACAGATACTTGCAGTATGGACTCAGTGACACATTATTTTCTTCCAATTATACCTCAGTTATCATCTCACATGTAGTGACTAAGGATATTGGGCACCGTATAGCTTGGGAATTTGTTACAGAAAATTGGCCACTTTTAAGTCAAGGGTAAGCAACAAGTTTTGGCTTCCTTTAATTTCTGTGGCTCTTTGGCTTCTTCCTCTATCTTTATGTTTGAGCTGTAAAATTCAGGTGCAGGTTTTCCTTGTAGAGATGGCTGTTTGTAATGATTGATTCAATTAAGTAAGCAGAGCAGAGTTTTCAGAGGATTCAATTCTGATCAGGGTTTAATGCCAAAGAATAGCTCATCAAACACGGAAGACTTAAAAAATTAGTCTGTTCATTACTGTTTCTGTACTGCTTTTAAGTACTCCTCGGAATTCTGACTCTAGAAGTGGGTTTATCCACTAGGATTTTAAAAGTGGGTGTAAATGTTGTAAATTGTGGGTGTAAAATGCTGAAGTAAAATCCTCACCTCTTTTCCAAAGAGAGTATGAAGAGAAGGGGTATTAGAGCATGCAGACATGCAAGAGCTGCTAGGACCAACTTCAGTGTAATTCCCTGTCCTAACTCCTACACCCATTGCCAGACTGCCTGCACTGCTGTAGGTAAACTGCAGGTGAGCTTGGGCTACCTGTTTTGAGCAAAGCAAGTACTTTGATGTCCTTGGCAATTGTGAAAAACATCAGGGCTGTGACAGTACATTCCAGCTGTTTTTGATGGCAGAGGAGGCCATTGGGATCCATTAGTGGAAGCATAACCAAAATCAGCCATTTAGAAGCATTCAAATGTGTAAATTATTGCTAACACTAGAAAAGGCAAGTTGTAGCAAATTTGTGTCCTATCAACTTGTTCCCTTACAGAGCTTTTCTGTGTTCTAAACTTTTGAGAAATTTGCTGGAAAATTTCCCCATTATTTTCAAACTAAAAGAATAGTGCAAGTGTTTATTTGTATGTCACCCTCAAGATAGCAACAGGAACACCAGCTTTTAGACACATTACTGCTCAGCCTTTTTAGCCCAGTTTGGCTGTATGGGCTCAGAGAGATTATCTGTTTCATGCAAAGAATTCACATTACCAATGTACACATACCAGATCTTTCTAGGAAATGAAAATGAAGGGTAATTACTGTATTTCATGCAGCTCAAATGTCTAAATTGAATATTAATGGTAGTTCTTTAAAAGAGGGGAAAAAGTCCATAGTTGCAAACTTCAGCTTATTTGGTATTTGCAGCATAGTAAATAATCACTAAATAGTTTGAGTATTTTCAAATTAGATGAAATTTAGTATATTTGCTAATGTGCTATTTGAAGGACCTTTATCTCAATTTTACAGGTATGGGCATGAATTGTTGCATGATGTACTAAAAGCCATGGGAAGATTTGTCAAAACAGATGTACAGATCCAAGAGGTAAAGCAGAGAAGTATTTAGTTTCAACTTCATTGCCAGTTTGTAAATACAAGTTTTTTTCTTTAAAGAAATCATTGAACATAATGTTGATGTCTTCCAAACCTTCATGTTTGGAGCAGAGTCCACAAATCTATCTTAACTGTCTCATTTTTCTTTATGAAATCTGTCTGTAGAGACAACCTCTGCCACGATATCTGCTGAAAATGTACCAACATTTAGGCAGCTGGCCTGTTAGGTTGTCATACTGACATCTGTTTAATTCCTCATACTTCTCAGCCACTGCTTCCCCCAAATATTTATTTACTATTCTTCAGTCCTCTCTTGTCTTTTGCCTATTAGACTGATGAGAAAGATTTCTTGTTCTGTGATTGTAGAACAGGCAGCACAAGAGGATTCTTCTACCCAACTAGTCCTAGACAGTGTGGTACCACCAGTACCAGTGAAGTTGGCTGCATTTGAAAGGATTTTTAGAGGAACAGCAAAAGGGCACATTCTTGATATGTAAGGAGCCTTCCCACGTTAGTGTAAATCAGTAACTTTGCCCCACCCCTCTTTAGTCTTTGTCATCTGCCCCTTTTCTGCTCACTTCTGTCTAAGGCATCTGTCAGGCACACAGTTGCTTGCTGCTAGTGAAGTTTTATGTCAACTAAGCTCATGTCTTCATTTCTTCCTCAAGTTGCAGGTTTTTTATAATGCTACTTTGGAAGAGGATGAGAGAGAGGCTATTACTATGCTACTGGAATCTGCAAAACTTGAAAATATTGAAAAGAGAAAACTACTAATCAAAATTGCCAGCTGGTTAGAGAAAAATGTAGATGATTGACTTGGAGAACAATTTCCAGTATATATTATATGTGATTCACTATCATACTGGTATTCACTATAAGCTGTAATTAAAGGTAAAGCACATTTTAATGAGTCCTATGGTTGTCCTCCCACTGGAAAGTCTGGATAAAATTATTAAAAAAGAAATAAAGTATTTAGGAAAAGAAGTTAGAAACATATTTGCATCTTATACCTAAAATAATTTCCTCCTGAATGAGGTCTTAAGGAGGTATTGCTAATAATAATCTAACATATAGATACAGTCCTGAATACTTTGGGGGTTTTCTTCTGAATATCCAAACGAAAGGTGTGCTGCATGTTTGTGGCAAAAAAAAACCCATAAGGAAGCTGAAAAGGTTTATATTCTGTTTTGTTTCATTTGTACAGTGATCTATAACCTGTCTGTCTCCACTTCTATGTTTTTAAATTGTGAAGAGGAAAACAATTTAGAGCAATTCTGTAAAACATAAACTTCAGAATTTCTTCAGACCTGTAGGGAGGAAAGGACTAAAGAATCCTCACATTGTAATTTTAATTAAGAAATTAATGCCTTGTCATTCAAACATTGCTTTTTCTCAGCAGATCTGTACTTAATGTGTACTTAATTTGTGTTTGATTAGGAATTGCTTTTGAAGAGACCCTGCTGGTAGTCTCCATTTAGCATGCTTCAGCCCCCAAGATGGTCTTGGAGTGTGTGAACTGGATTATCTTTGGATAAAATTTATCTAGGAGATGATGAGCTCCTGATGTATGACATTTCATGGTCATTGTGTCCATGGCACTAGTGTGCAACTAGACTAAACCAACCCTTCTGGAACATCACTATTCTAATTGCACTGAGGTGCTCACTGATCATAGAATCACTAAATTTGCTGAGTTAGAAGGAGCCCTTCAGAATCACAGATTCCAACTCCTTTGCTGTAGATACAAGGTAAATCACCTTGGTTACACAGCATTTTGGAGGTGACAGACAGAATTCAGTCCATAAGTATTAGCAGACCGTATTAGCTTGGGCAGAAAAAAAGCAGAGGATCCTCAGTCCATGCAAATAATTTATTTGTAGGGTAACAGTATTGTGACACGCTACAGTACCGGTGATCATTAACATGTTATGGATCAGGAAACACTGTTACATGGGAATACAGGAGACAAAATAAGTTAGAATACTACTCCATGAAAAGACAAGAATAAACTCCAGACATGTTAATACAAAGGATTTTTCACTGTTGTCCTCTAAATACATTTAGGAAAAACGCTGCCATGATGACAGCACTGAATGTCCTCTTCTCTCCATGGCTGCAAAAAAAAATTCAAACTATTTTGAGACTGTTTGAGAAGCCCTTTACTGTATGGGAATTACCAGCTGGTGACACAAGTTTGCACTGGAAACAATTGACCTCTTAGCATTTGATCTAGTTAAGGATAATACCAAAGAAAATTGCATGCATTCTTGCAAATCTTCTACAACTTGACTGAGAAAGCAGAGAAGTTGTCAAAGCTGTTGTGAATTACAGGGATTTTATCATACAATCTATAGGATGGTTTGTAAGGGACCTTAAAGATGTTGTAGTTCCAATCCCCCTGTCATGGCATGGAACATCTTCCACCAGATTGCTCAAAGCATGGTCCAGCCTGGCCTTGAACACCTGCAGGGATGCGAAGTCCACAGCCTTCCTGAGGAGCCTGTGCCTATACTGAAGCTGCTTTGCTTCACCATTTTCTGTGATTTCCACTAGTTAATCACTGGCACTCTATGTCTCATCATGTGGGTTAGGCATAGCTCAAGAAACATCCCATAACTTCACCCTATGCCCAGTAGGTTCAAACTATTTCTCCCCAGCCATGAACAACCACAATGCCTTTCTAACCAGTCTTCCATGCTTTTGTCACTTTTTTCTTCATCCTACTGAACAAAGCTTTTAATTTGAACCACCAATATGTGAAAATTACTCGAAAAATTTAGAATATGAAGTTATTTTCAAATAATGGCTCCTGACTAATGTCTGCCTCCCAGTGACAATCTATATTTCAGAATTTCAGCGTAGTTGTCATGGCAGAGGCAGAATGGTGAAGGTGATTGCTAGGCAAGCTGCCTGAGTAGGAGCAGACCTGAATTACTTCCACAATCCACATATTTGCACTTGGTGGCATGTATCAGTGGCAGCTCTTGCTGCAGTTGAGTACAAGCTGAGTGCAGAGGCTTGCAGAATGGCAACTGGGAAATACAGCAAGGGAAGAAGAAGTGCATGGGAGAAATCTGGGGAAAGCTGCTTTATTCCAGAGAGAATTGGGGTGAAAGAAAGTTCATTGGACATGAGTATGAGGACATTAGGAAATGATGGCACTTTAATGACACTTATGCAGACTGTACAGGTGTTATGGGGCACATAATTGTGAAGGTGTGCACAATGGGGCACTTTCCATTGGGGAAATTTCCAATATGGGGCAATTTCCAGTAAAAATAGCTGTGTGATAGATAGGACTCAGTAGGCTCTGAGCTGGGAAAAAGAGTAGATATGATGTGGAAAGACCAGCTTTTTCCTATAAGTCCTGCTCTCTGCCTTGAGAGCGTGGAAGTCACAAAGTTACTTATTCTGCCCATACTGTATGTATGTGTGACAGGGCAGCAGACTCTTGAGCTGGCAAGAATGCACACCAAGCCCAGTGGAGATGGAGACTTCAGAGCTGCTTAAGCCAAGGTTCAAGAGCACCAGCCAACTTCTCCTCTGCACCTCCTGGCACAGTTCCCTCGCTTCCCCACTCTGGCTGTGCCCCCTTTCTCTCCTGGCACCCCAAGACACCTCCCAGGCAAGCAAGGAGAAGGCAGCTGGTTGTGGGGCCTGGGTGGCCAAGGCACAAACCCCACGCCATGTGGCTGCACTGATGGCACATTGATGAGGTGGGTGGAGCAGTCTGCTGCTTCTTTCAGGATTGTTGGAAGTCCCAGAAGACTGAGTATAGGGTAGTGAAAGGGGATGTGGGCTAAAATGCCAAAAAATTAACTGAGATGTGGCCTTGCCACGTTCCTGCTGTGCAGTGACTCACAAAAGGTAAAAAGAGATGTCATCTCTGCATCCCCATGGCTCAGAGGTGCAGGGGCTCCTCCAGAGCCAAGTGTGATGTACAGACCCAGCCTCTTGGCCAAACTTTGGTTTGGTTCTTTGGTTCAGATGCCAAAGGAAGCAAAGGTCTAGACCACGATCAGGTTAAAACTTCCCTAATTCCAACTTGTTCTCTGCTAGCCCATGCAGGAAAAGGGTGACATGGTGAGCATTAATGCTATAGACTTGGAAACTGGAACTGGAAATAAGCGATTAACACAGGAACAGCAGACTCATTTGTCAAGGAACAAAGGGGGTTGTGGGTATAAGGAGTCTCACCTTTACTTTTCCATCACTTGCAATTTGACCGTGAGCCAACTGCTTTATGCCATAAGTAAGACAGCCTACATGAGCCTTCTCTGAGCTCTCTGTCTGCTAGGCAGCTAGTGGCATTGGGATGATTTCCACTGGAGCTAGGACACCTCTCAGGATTGCTTCTCAAGGTTGAAACACCCTTTACCAACTGCATTGGTGTTGGGGGTTCCGTTTCTTTCTTTATTTCTTTTACTTATAGAATTTTTTTTTCCCCATAAGTTGCTAGGAAAGTTAACTACTGGGTACTTATGTATGCTTATGGGCAGTTAAGAAAGACAAAAGACTGTATCTGAAGTCGGGAGAGGAATGGAGCATCTGGCTATACTTTCCTCTGAGAGTTTCTCTCCGAGGGACAGAGATACCGCAGGCATGGGGGGCAGGTGAAATACGGGGTTGAGGGCAGCTGCTTTCACTCGCTCTCTGGCATCGGAGGAGGACGGCCAGGCTGTCCCTTACTGTGGGGAGAATTCAGTGGCACTGCTGGAGCTGAGCCCTGAGGGTCCTATCACCATCTGCTCGTGTGCCCCGGGAATCCTGAACTTCGCCTCTCCCTGCCCTGCTCGGAGCCGGGCCGCCTCTGCCCCGCCCCTGCTGTTCCTTCGGGACTGCTCTGGGTTTCTCCAGGCTGTAGCCAGCACATTCCCGCAGTTCCACCTACCACTCCGGAACTTCTCATACATCTCGTCCACCACCCCGGGATTTTTGCTCATTCCTGTCGGCTGTGACGGTAACTGCAGCAAAGGGGAAAGTGCCGGCGGCCGACACTTTTATTGGCTTTTATNAGGCAGATATTACAGGTTGAGATATGAACAAGTGACTGCAAACAGCAATGAGATATGAAAACAACAGTAGCAGGAACAATATTAATGATTGACAGTACAAGAAAGAAGCAAAGATTCACACAGAAACAATTCCTGACCTGTCCTTCTGCTGACCCTGGAAGGGACCTCTTCAGAAAAGACACCCTTGCCTGTGGGAAATAAGAAAAGCCTTACAGAATAAGGACTTTTTTCACCTTTGTTAAATCCTGTTCTCTTGCATCCCACAATGTGAAGATTGGGATGCCTTGGAAGAATCCAGCTTAAAGGCCACTCCCCTGATTGAGTCAGTCAAATTATGATGTCACCAAGTTACTCCCCCAACTCCTCCTTGCTCCTCTCCCAACCTATTCACCCCAGTGGTCCTTGCTGATGTAATGTCCCTCCTCTCTTCCCCAGCTGTTTGTCTCCTTGTTAACCTGGCCTTTTCCCTCNGGGAGGCTCCTGCCTTCCCTAGATGACACCAGTCTTTCAAACCAGGACAATTGGTAAGGACTAACATCGTGCATAACCTTGGTATCACAGCACAACAAGGGGAGGGGAG
>VWZP01001103.1:28282-41352 GCA_013396995.1 Dicaeum eximium | reverse complement strand
TTAAAACTCTTGGACCCTATACAGGAGTCCTCCCATCTGTGTGTGGATTTTCTTTGTACCATCCGGCGTTGTGAGTTTAGCTGAGTTATCCTTCCTTTTCGGGGTCACTCTCGGGAAGGCGGTGGCCAGCCTGTGCCACTGCACTGTTCACTTCTGTTCTCTTTTGTTCACCAAAATGCACTCTGGGAAAGGTTCAGCTGCAGGTAAAGGTAAAGGCCTTGTTGAGCCTCTAAAGAGGGGAAATGATGCCTTAAGTTCTAACTTTCATGTTTTTCAGATTCTGAGCTGCTTTAGTGTGTAGCTCTGAGCTTCATGTTAAATTTCGTCAAGTTCTCTTCACAGGGTCGGTAGACAGAACAATCCTTTTCCAACTTGAGACCAAGAACTATAAACAACAGGGAATTGGAGAGAGAAAAACAAGGAGGATGGTACCTCATAACTTGGGGCTATAACTGGATAATTAGCTCCAATATGCAGATGGACCAAAACTTATAAAACCGTGAGACCTTGTGACTGGTCATCTATTTTGTGACCATTTTGGGTTCATCTTGGGTGTAACCCTGGCCAGGCTCTTGTACTGCCCAAGGTGTATCCGTTAAAGCCTTTTAATAAATACCTACTTTATTCTTTAACTCCATTGAGCCTCTCTTTGAGGTCAGCCTTCTCAAGGCATCAGGGTGAGAGGGTCGGTAGTTGCCTCTTGTGTGAGGCAGTGATCGCTTTGGGAGACATGGACACACGTGATCAGAGAGCTGACTGGGTAAAGGGACAGTGAACAGCAGTGGGAGCAAGCCAGGAAGGGGTTATTTCGGTTAAGTTTCAAGCATAAAAAAAGTTGGTTAGTTACAATAAACTATCTTCTTCGGAGCAAGCAAGGAGGTCTGTATGTCTTTGCTCTCCATTGCTATGCTTCCCCTGTCCCTGGAAATGATGTGGTGGTACAGAGTAACACCCATAACGTACAAGTATCCTGTACATGCAGGATACATGCATAACATCCTGGTTCTTGCAAAACTTAACATTGTTCTAGCTGGAATCACGACAGGGCAACATGGACTTGACTTGGGGAAAATAATTTGGTCTGTTGCTATTAAAATAGATGCCTAATATTTGTCATCCATTAAAGTAGCCTTTGGGAAGGGGAAAGTAGCCTAGGGAAAAACAAAACCAAAAATTAACCATCCCCCCACTCTTCTTTTTTCCCAGGCTCATCTTCATTCCCAACTCTTTCACCTCCGCTCCTTGAGTAGCCCAGCGGGAAGGAGGGAAGCGGATTGAGGTCAGTCCCGAACCGAACCGCTCCTGTCCGACGTTCCTTCCTCCCCATGTTCCTCTGCTCCGGCTCGGAGTCCCTCTCGCAGACCGCAATTCCTGCAGGGAACACCATCCACCATGCCCGCCCGTGGTGCTCTCCAGGTGCTCCCCGCCGGCGCCGCTCACCTCGGGGCTCGCACCGCTGCTCCTCCCGCTGAGGTTGCCCCTCGCTCCTCGGCTCGCGGGGCCTTTTCCTCCNCAGATGCACAAAAGGCAGATATTACAGGTTGAGATATGAACAAGTGACTGCAAACAGCAATGAGATATGAAAACAACAGTAGCAGGAACAATATTAATGATTGACAGTACAAGAAAGAAGCAAAGATTCACACAGAAACAATTCCTGACCTGTCCTTCTGCTGACCCTGGAAGGGACCTCTTCAGAAAAGACACCCTTGCCTGTGGGAAATAAGAAAAGCCTTACAGAATAAGGACTTTTTTCACCTTTGTTAAATCCTGTTCTCTTGCATCCCACAATGTGAAGATTGGGATGCCTTGGAAGAATCCAGCTTAAAGGCCACTCCCCTGATTGAGTCAGTCAAATTATGATGTCACCAAGTTACTCCCCCAACTCCTCCTTGCTCCTCTCCCAACCTATTCACCCCAGTGGTCCTTGCTGATGTAATGTCCCTCCTCTCTTCCCCAGCTGTTTGTCTCCTTGTTAACCTGGCCTTTTCCCTCCCCTTTGCCTCCTTTCCATTGGTTCCCCAGTTCATATAAAACACCTGTGCAGCCCCTGCCAGTTTGGCTCTTTGTCCATGGACCCTCCTTGGGTTAAAACTCTTGGAACCTATACAGGAGTCCTCCCATCTGTGTGTGGATTTTCTTTGTACCATCCGGCGTTGTGAGTTTAGCTGAGTTATCCTTCCTTTTCGGGGTCACTCTCGGGAAGGCGGTGGCCAGCCTGTGCCACTGCACTGTTCACTTCTGTTCTCTTTTGTTCACCAAAATGCACTCTGGGAAAGGTTCAGCTGCAGGTAAAGGTAAAGGCCTTGTTGAGCCTCTAAAGAGGGGAAATGATGCCTTAAGTTCTAACTTTCATGTTTTTCAGATTCTGAGCTGCTTTAGTGTGTAGCTCTGAGCTTCATGTTAAATTTCGTCAAGTTCTCTTCACAGGGTCGGTAGACAGAACAATCCTTTTCCAACTTGAGACCAAGAACTATAAACAACAGGGAATTGGAGAGAGAAAAACAAGGAGGATGGTACCTCATAACTTGGGGCTATAACTGGATAATTAGCTCCAATATGCAGATGGACCAAAACTTATAAAACCGTGAGACCTTGTGACTGGTCATCTATTTTGTGACCATTTTGGGTTCATCTTGGGTGTAACCCTGGCCAGGCTCTTGTACTGCCCAAGGTGTATCCGTTAAAGCCTTTTAATAAATACCTACTTTATTCTTTAACTCCATTGAGCCTCTCTTTGAGGTCAGCCTTCTCAAGGCATCAGGGTGAGAGGGTCGGTAGTTGCCTCTTGTGTGAGGCAGTGATCGCTTTGGGAGACATGGACACACGTGATCAGAGAGCTGACTGGGTAAAGGGACAGTGAACAGCAGTGGGAGCAAGCCAGGAAGGGGTTATTTCGGTTAAGTTTCAAGCATAAAAAAAGTTGGTTAGTTACAATAAACTATCTTCTTCGGAGCAAGCAAGGAGGTCTGTATGTCTTTGCTCTCCATTGCTATGCTTCCCCTGTCCCTGGAAATGATGTGGTGGTACAGAGTAACACCCATAACGTACAAGTATCCTGTACATGCAGGATACATGCATAACATCCTGGTTCTTGCAAAACTTAACATTGTTCTAGCTGGAATCACGACAGGGCAACATGGACTTGACTTGGGGAAAATAATTTGGTCTGTTGCTATTAAAATAGATGCCTAATATTTGTCATCCATTAAAGTAGCCTTTGGGAAGGGGAAAGTAGCCTAGGGAAAAACAAAACCAAAAATTAACCATCCCCCCACTCTTCTTTTTTCCCAGGCTCATCTTCATTCCCAACTCTTTCACCTCCGCTCCTTGAGTAGCCCAGCGGGAAGGAGGGAAGCGGATTGAGGTCAGTCCCGAACCGAACCGCTCCTGTCCGACGTTCCTTCCTCCCCATGTTCCTCTGCTCCGGCTCGGAGTCCCTCTCGCAGACCGCAATTCCTGCAGGGAACACCATCCACCATGCCCGCCCGTGGTGCTCTCCAGGTGCTCCCCGCCGGCGCCGCTCACCTCGGGGCTCGCACCGCTGCTCCTCCCGCTGAGGTTGCCCCTCGCTCCTCGGCTCGCGGGGCCTTTTCCTCCTCAGGCCTGCCCCGGGGCTGCGGCCGCAGGGAGGAGCTGGGGCCGCTCCGGCAAGGTGCGAGCGATCGGGGCCGCACGGGAGAAACGCCAGGCGGGGAAGGGCGGGCGCACCCGGGAGGGAGGGAGCAGGGGGCAGGCGGGGAGCTGCAGGCGGCAGCGGGGCCCAGGGAGGTGGGCGTGTGCCCCCGGTGCCGAGGAAGCCATGCGGACACGCTTCGGGCTGGGCCGCAGGGCGCGGCTCGGTTCGCCTGTGGGAGACGGAGCCGTGAGGGGCCTGCTGGGAGCTGCAGGCCCGGCCCGACCTGCGAGGAGGATCTGCAGCCTCGTCCGGACAAGGGGAGTTTGCTCTCCCCTGGTGCTCCACACAATCCTTGGACGTTCTCTTCTGGGCATCTCGGCCACTAAAATAATCTCCCGGACTTTGACGTGCTTCCCCCCTGTCTGTTCCACCCTTCCACCCCACCCCGTCCTTCCCAGTGACTGTTGCCGATTTGAACATGCAGGAAGAGGCAGAAAGACCTGGTAAACCTGGTTGTTTGGAAAAAAATGAGGGTAAAGGGAGGAGGAAGAGGAGGGGAAATAATTTATAAAATGGGAGGAAGAGCACTCTGTGTAAATTTTAACAATGAAATCATAGAGATCCAAAAAACTGTTTGCGACAGGACAAGAGCATCACAGATTAATTGTTTACACTGAACAATGTGGGGTTTTTCCCTCTTCAGCTGCCCTGTTTGTCTCGCTGCCGGTGCTGCTGAGCACATTGCAGGCAGAGTGTGTTGGGGTGTTCGAGGAGCAATCAGACTGACCGGGAAGCTCAAGAGAAATTTAACACAGCTGCTCCCCTGTGCCTCCCTGCCCCCAGGTAGGGACATTTGTATTGTATCCACCCAGGTGTATGTACTCATGGTGGTCCGTGCTCATGGTGGAGAAAATTGGTCCCTAGAGGAACCCGCAGGAGCTTCAGCTCTGAAGTAAATCTCTCTAAATGTCACCGAAGATTTTAATCCTCCTATGTGTACATCCTTGTAGCCTGACACCCACCCAGCGGAAGCTTTTCTGAACAGATGGCAAGCCACATGTTACCACGTATGCCACAATAAACAAATACAACTCATACACAAGCAATTCAGAAAAAGTTCAGGTACACAAGTATAATTTGCAAGGTGGAACGAGATATTAAGCATACGATGCTTTAATTACAATTTTTATGCGGATAGGGTTGATTTCTGTTTTCTTCATCAAGTAGAATATGGAGAAAGAAAAACCTTGGAAAAACTATGATAACAAAAGGTTGTAGGTGTTTTGGTTTTGGCTTTGGCTTGTTGTTATATAAGTACCTTGGAGACTAATTTTTTTTCCCCTGGAGGGATTTCTGGTTTATTTTTCACAACTAAACCCCCAAAAACCACTCTGTGAAGCAAAATTAATACATGTGTAGCAGCATTTGCATCATCTAGCTAAGGTCTGCTGGTTGAATGATGTATCAACTTTTGGGTTTGAAAATGTTTGGAGGGAAAGAAAAAGATGATAAAGAAAAAATCTGCTTCCCTCCGTCTGGGTTACAAACTACCTCAGATAATGGGTGGATTAAGATACAGATGATTAAGATAAAAAGACAAGTTGGGCTATTTGTCTAAGCCACAAAAGGAGAATTTATAAGACTTGACAGTATCAGATGCTTATTAGGATTTAGCTGTGTTGCAGAGAAGAATAATGAACACCATTAGTGATTACAGCATGCTGAAAATTGGCATCTGAAGGTATCAGGAGAAGGCTGAGTTGTTAGCACTAGTGCAACAACGAAACTTGAAAGGCAGCAAGCTGAAACATGAGGTTTCACTTCAGGAATTGGGGAGCATACTTATTTTTGGCTTCTGGAAACAGTGAATAGAATCAAGAATATTTTATCTAAAATGGTAAAATATTTCTTTACTGCATCCATATCCTAAAAATGTATCAATTTTAAAAGTTTTTAAAATAAAAAATGCAGTAGTTTATTACAGAGCATCTTTCTTTACTTACCTTTAAGAAAAAAAAAAAAAGCTCTAGGAAATACATTTGCTGTGTTGTTCACAGGTGCAAATGAGAAATTAGAACTCTCATCCCAGTTTATCCAATTTCTTTATTCCCACTCTTTGTGCTATGTAGAAGCCATAATTAATGAGATAAAGTGTGAGGTCCTGTTAGTTACCTGGCACTGTCTTCAGCCTGCTCCTCTGGGGAGCACTATTTTGATTATTTGTCTTCTGTTTCAGTCTCCCTGGGGCTGATGTCATCCTTCCACTATTAGAGGAATTGTGCAGCAGTAAAACCAGGCTGTGCCATTCCCCTCCTCTCTTTGGAAAGCACAGTTTAAGGTATGGAGACCCTCCTTGCTGTCTCGCTGTCTGCTCTGCACTGGACATAGACCCTTCAGAACCACAGGTTTTGAGAAGGTAGGTAAGTACCTGGCAGATCTCTTCTGCCTGTTGCATGACAACCAGAAGTTGCACATGATTTTATAATTAACTGTGTAACTTCAGCTACAGGAGCCCTCACTTCCAGATACAGCAGAAAGTGTTGGGGTTTGGGAGGGAGAACTCACGAGGATTTGTGTTATTTTACTTGGAGAGGGATGTATTTGCTGCTCCAGACCCCTGCTACAGAATGGGCCATTGCGCCGTCACCACGTTCACCAGGGTTCTGGTAAACCAGCCGAGTTACAAGAGATGAGATCTGTATCTGTATCTGGTCTGTGTCTCCTACCTGGCTTCAAGGCTGTCTTCTGAACACACATGCACATTTCTGAATGCACGTGCACATTCGTGGCTGTGAGAGAAGGCACAGAATACATGCCAAGTGGTCTTTCCATGGCTTTACAGTTCATTCCACAGTTGATCTGAGAAAGATTAATTTATTCCCGTTCTTAATTTGGCTGGCATCAGATGTCCTATAGAAATTCCAAGAGGTGTACTTGAGTGTGCCACAAATTTGACTGCTGGTTCCTGAGCCCACAGACATCTCTGCAGAGCTAGGCTGTGAGGAGCGTGGGACTATTGCAGTAGCTCTGTCTAATCTGTATGTGCACAGGGGGAGTAAAGGCACAGGAGCAGCATCTCACCGTGCCCTGGTGAAGGTCATGAACATGCTCACATATCTCAGCCAGAACGCCTCCAATGGCACAAACAAATACAACTGGAAAACAATGTGGATTCACTCTGGCAATCCCTGCAGAGGCACTAGCTTTAGGCTGCTGAGATCAAACAGCCTGACATATCTGGAATGCTGGTCACCACATTTCACACCGGCTGAAACATTTAGCTGTGTAATCTGCAGGGATCATAAACAGAAATATTAAATTCTTGAGAAAACAGATACAGGAAGATATTTATTTTAGGAGAATCATAAACAAATGTAATTCCTTCCCAATCTCAGCAACTTCTGAAACTGTTCTCTGAGCAGAAACATCTGTGTCATGGATAAGATTCTTAATATAACACAGCCTCTGATTTTCTTCCTCTCTTACTCCGCTTTTAGCCTGGTCAACTGTTTCAAGGCTCTGTGCTGAAATTGCCAGTTCTTAGGCATACTGTAGCCACAATGGGATGTTCAGCTGTGGGTGATCACCTCCAGAAAAGTACTTGCTATACTCAAAAAGCATGGGAGAACACAGGTTTTGGTGGAGGAAGAGGGCAATCGGTGGTTATCTTCAGAGCTGAAATTTTTATGGAAGAGGCCAGTGTTCAATGCATTGCCCCCAGATCATCACTACAGTTAAACTAAAAATAGTATAAGAAAAAATCTGTTTCAGGACCAAGAATACTTTCCTTTGTATAATCAGGTCCTGCAGGCTTCATAGTGGATGTCTCTGTCTCCCTCATTTCCATGTCTCCTTAGAATACACTGTGGAGGATAGTCAGTCCTGCTCACTTTCCTAGTCACATTCTGATTCATTTTTTGTTATCTCTCCTGGAGATTAAAGTCCAACATTATGTACTTAAAATATATGTATATGGAGACAGAAGTCTACTGCATTCTCTGTGTAGGATATTTTTGCTGAGGTGCAAGGGCATTTGAAACACACCTGTGGAACAAGATGCTTGTTCTTCTCTGTTAGTATTTAAATGAGGTCTCTGATTTTGTATGTTTGGTTCTATGTAACTGTTAGGACTTAGTTGTCAAAGCAGTCAGATTTTTACACCGTCACAGGACACATGGAAACTCTGCATGTTTACACTGGTAGCTGCTGATGTCTTTTGTGCTCCTGAACCTGGCATACTGTGAAAGAACAGGCATGGATGACAATCATGCATACTCATAAAGTGCTTTAACAATGCTAGATGTATGGTTGGACTCAAGAGGAAATGTAGGAAGCAAATCCTTATCAGGGCTCTAACTTGAGTGCAAATGAAGAGCAATACTTGCCTTCTTTACAGTGCTGCACTTCATTCTTTATTCATTTGTGGACCCTAACAGATTTCCAGTAGGAAAGCACGCTTCCCCATCCAGTAAATAATAAATTCCTGGTAATAGAATTCCTTTTCCAGTCCTAAAATGGTACTCAAGTCCCAAAACACTGTGAACAGCGTCACATAGGTCATTCTTCAGGTTACTGAAGAGAAGAGGAAACCCCCCCTCAAACTGGCTGAAGGTTGTTTCATCTCTAAAAGACATCCCCTCCAGGTAATACAAAGTCACGCCCTTGTGGTCTGTTCTCACTTTGGCTGTCGTCCTGCAGAAAGTGGGTGCAAGACAGGAAGCCTAAGGCTTGGGCTCCTGCTTATTTTAGAGAGGTGCTGGTCCTTTGGCAGTGGTGAAATGAAGATCTTCTCTGGGGCAGGGATGGGGCAACAGTCCTGAAGTACAGGGTGAACTAATAGCGGCCACCTTTCAGAGGTGATGGGAGAGACTGGGCAGCATGTGGGGAAAGGTTGGAGGAACTCCAGAAATCTTAAATTATTTCTAGTTGTGTTTGGGGTTAAAGTCTGAGCCACTGGTACTGCATATATTGCATTTTTTTAAACTAAGTATCTGCACAAGATTGGAAAGAAGTAGCTAATATCCATGCTGAACCCATGTCAAGGGCAGAGAGGTGATGGATGGCGTTTGTGGGATAGACTCACAGAACCCACAGACCTCCCGTGGTACTTTGTTAGCAGAGTGAGTGATGCCCTTTTTCTATTACACCTAAAACGTGCACATTGTTTTATTTTAAAAAATCTTCAGCAAAGGAGTGAGATTCAAAAGCCAAGCAGCTTACTTTTATTCCGTTGTCTGGAATCTCCGGGGAGAACACCGCGGTCCTCAGGGAATGCCGGCCACGGGCAAAGCGCGGCTGGGGCAGCAGCGCCACCTGCGGGCTGGCGCGGGGACTGCGTCCCCGGAGCCAAGCGCGGCAGCCGCCCTCCCGAGCTCCGTGTCATTCCAACACCCGCGCTTTTCCGACGGGAGCTCAGCCAGTCATGGAGTGAGTGCCTTTGGTGATACAGCTTTTGCACATGCTCGTGATAGTTTTAATACAGTTTTAAAATCGAGCTTGTTACTGAGCCGCGTTTTGTTCTGTATTTGCTGCTGATTAAGAGTACATAAAAGCCTTGTGTGGATATCACCTGCTTACCTTAGAACTTTAAATTAAAAGTCTGTTTATACCGTTGTATATGTTTAACAAATATGTGCATATTTCACAAGGGTGGTCAAATGAGTGATCCCGAGGAAGGAAACTCCAAGAAAAGCTATTCTTCCCAGGAAACATCTGCAGGAAAAAACGTGTCTCCTGCTGAGGACTGCTCAATAAGACACAAAAAATTGGTATGACTTCTCCAGCACTATTTTATTATCAAGATACTTACAATTGCCTTCAATTTTCTCCATCATTACAAAAATAAAGAATTGGAGTCAAGAGGGAAATATCAGTAGCATCAACAGTGAAATGGATCAAGTTCGTAGTGCAGTGATTTAGAGGGCTAAGAGCAATCCTAAGTGAGTAGGGAAATAGAAGTGTAGTCTTAGAGGAAGGACTATCATCATACCTTATTATTCTTTTGCAACTTAAAATGTTGTTATTTATGATCATGAATGGTGATGATGCTGAAAATCCACCCCAGAGTACAAAGTAGACATGTCTGAATAAGGTACATGAGACTGCCCTGTAGGTTTTCAGGAGGATGCAGCTGAAGATGCACAGCATCAAACCCCTTGTAAAAAAGCACTCAAGTACATGGATATTTCTGAATCACTGTATCAGCAGATTGGGCAGAACTGCCACTACTTTCCCCTGAGAAACAGTGAAAGTACTCAGTTGTTTGTGGAAAATGACTGTGGACTCTGAAAGGAATGACACAATGACACCCTACAGGGAAGTTAAGAGATGGCATGGCAGCTCCATTTACATAACAGGAGAAAACGGTAAATTTGTGTGGATTTTCATAAGTGTCTTTACATAATGAATGACAAGTGTACGGTCAAAGTTCACAGTCATTGTCCAAAGGGAAATCGTTTGACATGATGCTTATGTTTGCAGTGATTTTAGAAATATCTGTCAACATACACAGACTATGTTGAATGGTAATACACAGAGGTAATGTTTTAGCTTCCAAAAGTATTCAGCGGTTTTAGCTTATTATAAACATACATTCCATAAAATTGGCAGAAAAATTCATCCTTCTGTTTCTCATAAAACCGTGCTCAGTTGAGCTTCTTTGTTTTCGTCTGTGTGTTGGGGGTTTTTTCCTCATACTTCTCACTTGTGCAGATGTTTCCTTACTGTATTAGTTGCTCCTTCAGACATTTTTCTTGCCCTCAGATTGTTTGGACATAAATACTTTCTAGGCATCTGAGGGAACAGTGAAAATAAGAGTGAATTGAGTTGAGATGCTTATAATCGTAGTACTTGTTTTTACATTTTAGATGAAGATGAAGAACAAAACACATAGTTCTGCCTTTCACATGGCAACTTGCAAACTCCATGCTGCTGTACCAGTCATGTGTTCAGAGTCATGATTGTTCCACCTCCAGTCAGGATGCACAGTCTGTAAAAGGAATATTGATTAATAGTTAGACAAGCAAACATTTTAAACCATCAGTATGATCTTATAAGTTATCAGGAACACTCATTTTAATGTCATTCAAAAGCCAGTGAGGACACTTGGCAGCTAATAAATATATTTTCCAATTGTACTAATTACAAACTTTCTGTTGTTTATTTATAGCAAAAACTCGAGAAACAGTTAAAATGCTTAGCCTTTCAAAATCCAGGACCTCAGGTAGCTGACTTCAATCCTGAAACTAGACAGCAGAAAAAGAAAGCATGCATGTCACAGATGAAACAAAATTTTTTTTATGAGTCCAAGTAAGACCTCTAATTTATTACCTGATTTACTTTAAAAAATGGCTGGTAGCCTGTTCACTGAATTTAAATGAAATTATTAAAAGCACTTCATTTTGCAGAGTGATTTCTTGAAAGCTGTATTGGTAAAACAAGATTTTTCTGTGCGAGTTTAAGGGAATTTTGATATAGTATGGCATGCATTCATTTTTTAGTACCAATGGCTGTTGCAATTAGGATATAATGCTGGTGTTTAATTTTGCTTTGAGTTTGTTAAAGACTAAATACTTGTTGTACAGATGTTTTCCACATGTGTTTGGTTTAGTGTCTGAATGCGTTGAAGCATTGTCTGAAAATTATTTTTGTTCTCTTTCACAGATCTACAAAGAAGTATGACAAACATGGCAGGTTGCTTTGTAATGGCGTAGATTTATGTGATTGTCTGGAAATAGACTGCCTGGGCTGCTTCTATCCTTGCCCCAAATGCAACTCAAACAAATGTGGACCAGAATGTCGCTGCAATAGAAAATGGGTTTATGATACGATTGAGACTGAAGCTGGGGATATGATCAGTGAGCTACCATTTTTTGTCCCTGACTGATTATGTTCTGTTAGTTTTTGTGCCTGAACATTGTTGTTTTTTCTTCATGTTTTGTTAAAGTAAATCACCATCTGGCAGAGGTGCTTGTGCTTTTTCATTGCTGCCTACCTAAGCAAACTTTACGATTCCCCATCAAGTAAAAGTGTGTATTTCATTCTTCCTCATCCTTGTGAGCTTTGCTGAGGCACCTACTCAATCCTTTCTAAATCTTGACTTCCTAAAATTGGAGGTGTCTGAACTGTTGTGGGAAGGAAATTTTCTTACCCTCTGAAGCTGAACTGCATTACCTGTAATGAGGGGTTTTGCCGATTTCTCTGCTTGTTCGTTTACTCAGATGTGTGACACAGCTCTTTCTTTTGTGTAGGCTTGTCCAAGAGCATTTTCATCCTGATGCATTCATTCCTCATATAGGTGAGGCAGGAGGCATTTGAGATAACGCTCTTCTTTGAAACTAGGTCACTACTTTCCATGGTCATCTGTATTTAAGCAAAGAAGAGTGGAAACAACTCTCTCTCAGCAATTCTTTCTTGCTGCCCAGGTTGAAAAACTGAAACCAACATGTACAGTCAGCACCATTTTTTTACAGCATGTGGCACATTAAACGTCCACTGGTCATTAATTACATGACTAAACAGAGTGAGTATTTTTCCTTCTGGACAGAAAGGTCTCTTTAGTTCCAGAATTTTCCTCTTCATGTAAGACATGACAGATTTTAAATACAATAACTTACACCCAGTCTTCCTATGAGGTAGGTGTTCTCATTCATGATAGACATCCACGCCCTTTTTGAGGAGTGAGGGTTCCTCTAGATCTTGAAGGTAAGAAGGCTGCAGATGGTTGCAGGTGATGCTAATGGGAGAATCATTCCTTGGGCCTAGTGCTTGTTTTTGAGGAGACCCTCCCAACTTTGGATGTGGTACCACTTTTGTCCCTTACCACAGGCCATTTTCTGTGACAAAGACCATCTGCTCCAAGACAAAGGTACCTTCTAATAAAAGAAACTTGGGAACAGATCCCAAGAATGTCTTAACACCAAAATCTGCTTCTGACTTGCTACCTTGGAAAGATTTTTTGTTCCTCTCAGCTAATGAGACATTAAGCTTGTATCAAGCCATTGTGCAGTGGAAAGGCTGTGACATAGTTACCACCAGTGAAACATGGCAGGACAACTTGCACAACTGGAGTGCTGTGATAGATGGCTGTAAACTTTTCAGAAGGGATGGGTGAGGAAGGAGAGGTGGGGATGAAGGTTAGGAAGAGTTTTGGTTGTCTCAAGCTCAGTGATTGTGACAATAGGATTGAGTGTTTCTGGGCAAGAATCAGAGGGAAGGACAACAAGCCAGATATCCTGGTAGGAATCCATTGTAGACCACCAATGAGGAGGGAGAGGCAGATGAAATATTCTAAAAGCAGTCTCACAATTGTATGCCCTTCTTCTCTAGGGGAACTTCAGCTTTCCAGATGGCTGCTGTCAGTACAATATAGCAGAGAGGCAAAACAGTCCAGGAAGTTCCAGGAGTATATGTAAGACTTTTCCTGACACAGCAAGTCAGCCAAGGGGAGGAA
>VWZP01001103.1:0-19832 GCA_013396995.1 Dicaeum eximium | reverse complement strand
GGGAGCGGGAGCGGGGGCTCGGCGGTGCTGGGAGGGCGCGGGGCCGGGCCCGGCCGGAGCTTGGGCTGCGGAGCCCGAACAGCACCCACCCCCCACCAGCCCGCCCCTGCTGAAGCGTTTGAGATCTTAATTTCCCTAATCACTAGTTCTTCAGAACTGTATCGGGGGGATGGAGTAAGAGCCGGTAAGGAATGGCGTGGGAAGGGGAATGGCATGGGAAGGAGTGACGCTGGTTTTAGCCCTCCAGGTGCTGGTGCCTCCGAGAGCGCTGCCGGGAACGCGCGAGTTGCTTGGCCTTCTGCACAAACTCCTCCTTTTTGCACAAACTTCCCTCACGAATGTTGTCCACAAAAATCGGATTTGATATCCGGTTTGCAAAAAGCCCGTGATTACACACCCCAGCGAGACACTGAGTATATGTTTCAGAATTGTATAGGTCCGATTTTCAGTGGCATTCCCCAAGGCAAGCGCCCCAAGCATCAAAACTGTTTTCTGTTTATACATTTTAGCGAACAAAGGCTCTAGTGTTCATTGGTAAAAAGTTACACAGTTCTTATTAATTAATATTCTGTGTTCTACTGGTTGATCATTCCCTCGCTTCCCATGCTAATTACTCTGCCTGCTCAGTCTTTCTCTTGAGGCAGTGGGCTTCTTGGGTTGGTGGTCTGTGAATTGGTGGTTGCAGATTCCCTTGCAGCAATTACCTTTTACCCAGTCAGAGCCGATTTCTGCACAGTTGCCGAATTGGCTTTATCAGTTCATCCCTTATCTTGGGAGTTCTGCCAAATGTCCTTGAGGCCATTCTCATTTTGCATTCTTTGTGCTCCTATCAGTGGTACATCCTTACGCCCGAGTTTTGCTAACCTTCCTCTAGGTCTGAGGTCACTGAGGTCATGTCAAGCTCTAAAAATTAACAAGGCAATTCTTCCAAGAAGTATTTTGTCTTTCTAAAGCCTGTACATCACTTAGAGCTTGTTAGCTGGTCTATGTTTCATGGATTAAATCACCTTTCTTCCTGATCAGGCTTGAAAGTATACAAAGACTGAACATCAAAGAACATCCTTTCTCAAGAAAATGTTACATGTTCTGCATTTCACAACACAAAGGAAACACTAAATGGGTGTTTTATTTATTTTTCTGCATTTGTGCCTGTCCATCAACTAAAGACACCTGTGGAATTGAGGATAAAAATTAAATCCAGAGCTTTTAGTGAATATTTCTGTCATCTTTGCAGAAGAAGTTTTTGATTGCAGAATAAAAAGACATAAATAAAAAAAGAGAAAGTGAATTAGTAGTCAGTTCATCTCACAGTGCTCAAATGTCAAATGCAGGCTAACTCTAAACTTTGTACTTAATATTGGAGGGGAAATTGTAAAATGAATCTTACACCAGAAATTATTTTGTCAGTTTCATTGTCTTAAAGTGTCAGATTTTGTTTATTCCATTGTTTTGTGTTTAGAAAAAGTATAAAAAGAAACACAGAACTTGTTTTCTATACACATATACATACAGACAAAATGGTAAAATACTACAGGAGCAGCATGGAAAAAATGCAGATATATTTAAGATTACAAATGTGAGAGTGTAAAGATCCATTTGATTCAACTGCTGGTTGTTTCCTTTTTTTCCTGTTAACATAGCTAGCTTGGATGCCATTGTTATTCTAGAGAGTTTTCTCTGTTTTGCATGGAGATTAACTGTTTGGTAACTGGAATGTATCACCAACTTTTGTTTCTTGGGTTTGTTCTTTTTTACTACTCCATAGCATTTTAGCTCTNGCTGGTGCCTCCGAGAGCGCTGCCGGGAACGCGCGAGTTGCTTGGCCTTCTGCACAAACTCCTCCTTTTTGCAGAAACTTCCCTCACGAATGTTGTCCACAAAAATCGGATTTGATATCCGGTTTGCAAAAAGCCCGTGATTACACACCCCAGCGAGACACTGAGTATATGTTTCAGAATTGTATAGGTCCGATTTTCAGTGGCATTCCCCAAGGCAAGCGCCCCAAGCATCAAAACTGTTTTCTGTTTATACATTTTAGCGAACAAAGGCTCTAGTGTTCATTGGTAAAAAGTTACACAGTTCTTATTAATTAATATTCTGTGTTCTACTGGTTGATCATTCCCTCGCTTCCCATGCTAATTACTCTGCCTGCTCAGTCTTTCTCTTGAGGCAGTGGGCTTCTTGGGTTGGTGGTCTGTGAATTGGTGGTTGCAGATTCCCTTGCAGCAATTACCTTTTACCCAGTCAGAGCCGATTTCTGCACAGTTGCCGAATTGGCTTTATCAGTTCATCCCTTATCTTGGGAGTTCTGCCAAATGTCCTTGAGGCCATTCTCATTTTGCATTCTTTGTGCTCCTATCAGTGGTACATCCTTACGCCCGAGTTTTGCTAACCTTCCTCTAGGTCTGAGGTCACTGAGGTCATGTCAAGCTCTAAAAATTAACAAGGCAATTCTTCCAAGAAGTATTTTGTCTTTCTAAAGCCTGTACATCACTTAGAGCTTGTTAGCTGGTCTATGTTTCATGGATTAAATCACCTTTCTTCCTGATCAGGCTTGAAAGTATACAAAGACTGAACATCAAAGAACATCCTTTCTCAAGAAAATGTTACATGTTCTGCATTTCACAACACAAAGGAAACACTAAATGGGTGTTTTATTTATTTTTCTGCATTTGTGCCTGTCCATCAACTAAAGACACCTGTGGAATTGAGGATAAAAATTAAATCCAGAGCTTTTAGTGAATATTTCTGTCATCTTTGCAGAAGAAGTTTTTGATTGCAGAATAAAAAGACATAAATAAAAAAAGAGAAAGTGAATTAGTAGTCAGTTCATCTCACAGTGCTCAAATGTCAAATGCAGGCTAACTCTAAACTTTGTACTTAATATTGGAGGGGAAATTGTAAAATGAATCTTACACCAGAAATTATTTTGTCAGTTTCATTGTCTTAAAGTGTCAGATTTTGTTTATTCCATTGTTTTGTGTTTAGAAAAAGTATAAAAAGAAACACAGAACTTGTTTTCTATACACATATACATACAGACAAAATGGTAAAATACTACAGGAGCAGCATGGAAAAAATGCAGATATATTTAAGATTACAAATGTGAGAGTGTAAAGATCCATTTGATTCAACTGCTGGTTGTTTCCTTTTTTTCCTGTTAACATAGCTAGCTTGGATGCCATTGTTATTCTAGAGAGTTTTCTCTGTTTTGCATGGAGATTAACTGTTTGGTAACTGGAATGTATCACCAACTTTTGTTTCTTGGGTTTGTTCTTTTTTACTACTCCATAGCATTTTAGCTCTTCACAGCTTTAATTGGCATTTACATGAGCTGAAGTGGTAATTTTAATTCAGACCACTCAATCTCATGAATAATTTTACTTTCTAAAGTATCCAGCTAAGTAACTAGTTAAATTGCTGGAAGCTTGAAATGAACTTCATTGCCTCAACAAAGCAGGCACTGGGAGCTCTGTGTTTCCTTTTAACAAGGAATGAGTCAAATAACGTTTCCATTTTGATACTGTTGTTATAAACATCAAATTTGTGATCATTGAAAGTTTTGTGTAATTGCCGCATTTTTTATTTGGACAGCTAAATTGTTTTGCTTGTCTAGCTTTGCAGTTTTGGATTACTAAGTGGTCTAAATGTCGTGTTTGTTAGTAATTGGGTTTTAAAAGAAGGCAATATCTGTGTTTTAAATTACTATTTAATTTGCTGTAGTGTAATAAGTACAACTACTGCATTTTAAAAGTACAGCTGAAGACATTCTCAATTGTCTTCAGTAACTTAGTAGGCTATAGATTCAAATTTGACTTTCAAAAGAAATATACATTAGGCCTTTATTTCCTTTGCAGCAGCATGGGTGATTTTTAGAAGTGTATCCAGAATGGAAGATGCACACATAACTAACTTAACTACAGTTTTGCCTTCTGTTTTCTGGGGTGTAATTTAAGTAATGCGCTTCGTATTTGCCTTATTTTTATTTATAAAAGGTTGTTGGAGATGATCTGATATTGAAAGAAGAATATTTCTGAATAATTTCGTAGTGTCTGTGAGGTACAAAGAGAAATCTTTTTCTTCTGATATATGTCAGGTAATCCTGTGGTACTCTGTTGGCTTTCAGTTTTGATTTTCAGTGAGTGGAGTTGCATTTGCTTTGTAATTTCTGTTTAGAAACAGCTAGATAGCCACTGTGTTTATAAAGATGAGGAGAAAGTTTTTATTTTGATAAGTGTGTTCTTGGTCCTTAAATGAAATGTCAGGACTAACCATTTTTGTGCTTCAGGCTGAAAGTACCTTCAGTGAAGAGGAGGAAGAAAAACTTCAAATAGCTTTTTCATTGGAAAAACAGGATCTTCATCTGGTTCTTGAAACTATATCATTCATTTTGGAACAGGTATTTTGTTTTCACTATTAGGCATTGATAAATGTATTTTTTATCCAGCTATAGATTTCAAAAATATATTTCAAATATTTCAGTGAGGTTAAAAAGGAATTAGTGAAAATATATATGTAGTATATTTTGTATGTTTGGGGTTATGATTTAACTGCTTTTTGTTTCATGCCTTTCTAATTTGGATGGGACTAGTTTCCTTTGTGCAGTGGTTTTTCAGCTAATGTAAATATTAATAGTAGAAGTGAGGTCTGCATGACTCCAAGGCAACTCTTGATAACTATGAGATATAGTATTCTCTCTTATTCATTGTATCAAGCCAGCCATGCATTTTTGAATTCTTGAAGGCGAAATCCTAGATAACATTACTGAGCACAGTTTAACTTACTTTAGGAGTCAGTTATGGGAATTTTTCATGCACAGAAGCAGTCTGTAGTGAGGTGAGCAGGCACAACTAATGTAGCTGGAGTATGTGGAGGAGTGGATGACTGCATGGTGTAGCATGGTGCAGTCACCTTGTAAACAGAGAAGGTTTTCTGATTCCGTGGTCTGCCTCTACTAAAGCTGGGAAGCTGTTGTATTACCTGGTAAATAAGATGACTGTAAATATGGTAAATGTGTTTTAAAAATTGCTAAGCCCATGATATTATCTATCTATTTCGTACAAATATAGAAAGTGGAGTCTTGTGCAGAGGGCATGCATAGTGATGGTCTTTTGGTGGATTTAAATCTGGTCCTTTCTTACACATGTCAATTTATGATCAGTTCACTTAATGAACACATTCCACTGCCTTAGAAATAAAACAAACATTCCTCCTCATGGCTCCCGTCCACCACAGAATCAAAATGAAACCTGAGGTCATCTCCAAACTGGAATTTTTCATTTTCTTCTCAGCAAAACAGCAGAATTACTTGATTACTGCCATGTCCTGATCTCCTCAGACTGCTTAATTTATAATTATTGAATATGCACCAGAAAGCAGTTAATGCTCTTCATGCTTCTTTTGCATTTAGAAAAAAAAAGAGGGAAGAATATTAATATCTGCCAAAAAAAAAGAGTCGCAGATGGACTACATGTTGTATGAGAACTCTTTGTTTTCCTGCTGATAGCTGTGCTGCTTGGAGCAGCTGCTTGTTCTGTCAGATAATAACTGTTTTAGCAGCCCTTTGGTCTGTGGAGGCATTATAGATAAAAAGACTGACATACAGGCTTTGCCACATATGTTGTTTCTTTTTTTAACCTGACCTGGTGGTGACACAGTCCTGTTTTGAAAGTGAAGAACCATGTAGAGTGTCTTCCACAAAAAAATTGATGCTAATAGGGATGTAATATCTAACTCATTCAGTTTAGGCAAACTGTTCTTGTTTTTTCAGAATATTGCCTAGTAGTTTAGTTTTGCTTGAATAGTGTAAATTTGGAAAAGTTATCCTTTCTTAATGGTCACAATTGGCTTCAAAGCCCATCTGTTTTTCATTGATAGCTGCTTTGCCATTATGTACAGTGGAAACCTCTACATATACTCAGACGTGGTTTGTGTCTACTGCCTTTTTTTTTTTTTTTTTTTTTTTTTTTTGTAGTGTGTCTATCTTGAGAAGGGTAATTTGTAACACTGCGTTTTGAGATTGTTACAATTCTTGGTGTACCAAGTAAAAGGGTTAAGGTGAAAAAGATGCAGATAGTTCCCCTATCGAGTTGCTAGTAAAAATCTTGTGTGAACACAGTGGCTAGAACGTATCTGCTATGACTTGTACAACAGCACTGAGCAACAGGAGCTGTTTTTCCTTTAACAGGCAGTCTATCACAATTTGAAGCCTGCTTCATTGCAGCAGCAGCTACAGAGCATTCACCTGGATCAAGACAAAGCCGAAGCGTTTGCTAGTGCATGGGCGGCTGCAGGTCAAGATACCATTGAAAAGTTCAGGCAGAGGGTTTTGACCCCTCAGAAGGTAATGTGTATGGTTTTTCTTCTGAAAGAGAATAGAGTTGTATTAGTTCAGTTTAAAGCAAGGAGTTTGAACTAAGGTGCAGGGTTTGTGACAAGCCAGGTCACTTACAGGTACTAGATAAATTTGATCGAGACAGTTGAATTCTGTTGTCTTAAAGAGATGTTACATGTTAGCTGAGCTGCTGTAGCTGCTGGAACCCAGCTATATATGCACTATTAGCAACCTGCATACTGTTTGTGAGCAGGCTTTACAACATGGCCAGGGGACAGTGTGGTCATGAGCATTTGTGGTGATTGAGCTAATCAGGTTGGTCATTCTCTGCACTTGTATCTGAGCTCCTGCCATCTTTAATTTTGTAAGCTGATTGCACAGGAAATTTTGCAAGCCACTTATTATAATTTTGTGGTGTTTTTCTATGATGGCATATGGTCTTGCTTCCCACGTGCCTGTGCTACTTAAAACTTGCTGCATACTTTGACATTGTATCTTTCGACATAGATGTCTATATCTATGGCAAGGTATAATTAACATCATTTTGTTGATTCATAATAACCCTTCAAATGCATAAGGATTTGTATATGGAACACACCAGTGTCAGCCAGGATCAATTTTTTTAGAAAGAATTGTGAAACATGACTCAATTATTCTTACTTTTCTTTTATCATTGCTTTATATCTTGTTGGGATAAGATTCAGTTTGTGAATTATTGATTTGATGAGTAAGATAAACACAGAAAATAATTTGTATCTATTAAATACAGATGATGCACAGAGAGAACATTAACAACGTAATTTGTACTAGCTTGCTTGCTCCTAAATAAATCTAGAGTTCCACTTAGGTGTAGAATTCACATTTTGAGAAGATAAGGTATAGCTAATGGAACAGACTAAAGATACTCTGAATTGCATCACAGTTGATTTGTTTTCAAAGTATTTAAACTTGATTCTTCATAAACTGGGTAATTTTAGACTAAAAACGTACAGGATACTGAAATAATTCAAAATTATAATAACTCACGAATCTAACAGAGTAAATGACTGATAGTATACGTATGCAAAAAAAAAAAAATCTGCAAGATATTTTGTGTTTCTGTGTTTTTTTTTGAAATAATGTTACCAATGCCAAGTGTGCAAGTCCCAGAGTTTAAATGGTCAGTGTTACAGTACGTACAGAGGCAGGTATGACTGTCCATTGTAAGGTAAGTAATTTGAGAACCAAGTGAAATAATGAAAGCTTATAAGGTAAACTTTTCAACATACAGAGTACATGTGCAGAATGGAAGGCAGTTCTGAAGATAGCCTACAAAGCAGATATCCTTAAAATTTTTCTTCAGTCAAACTATGCATTAATACATATTTTACTGTTGGCTCCTCAGCCTATGAGAAACTAATAAAAGCACCTTTCATTCCCTTTAATTTCCAGCTTGTACTATACCCAGGTCCTTCTGTGACCTGGTTTGGGAATGACATTGCTCTGTTACTTGTCTCGAGTTTTGTGAGCCCTGTAACATACAATGTTTCTGATGTATGTTACGTTTTTAGAGGTTCTTTCTAACTTCAGCACCATCTGCTAAGGCAATGGTGTTTTCCTACTGCATTGCATCCCATATAAAGAAGTTTTAAACTGTCTCTTGAATTGAACTTGCAGGTAAGAAACGGCAGAAATATTGTATGCCATTGAACTTGTTTTTTAGCAGGAAAGCAGGTTTAAATACAGGTGTGTGCCACTACATATACTGAAACAGTCATTTTCCCTCCTGCTTTTTGCCCAGGTTGAGTATCAGTTTAAGTGTAATTTGAGTTGGAACTTGAAGTTGCTTTCTCAGTTTGTTATGAAAGTCTCTGAAATACTACTCCTGTAGACTTGAAGTTTATGAGAGTTTTCCTTAGATATTGAATTCACAAACCTAATTGCTGAATAAAGAATTTATTCTGCTATCAAGAAGTAAAATATTTTAAAAATTGCATTGTAATGGAAGAACAACTTGCTATGTCCTTATAATCTTATTAATCTCTTTGTAATATCTTACAAGTACGTGGGTGACTGCATTGTTTCCTTCAATATTGTGTGTAATTGCATATCTGCATGTATTTTCTATATTACCTTTCTGTACCTTGAAAAATAGTGGGCAAAATATTCTCTTGTTGTACATTGCTGTACTAGCCAATTTTCTGTAATGTTCATCATCATCTCTTCAACTGAAGTTAAAAAAAAGTTATAATCCTGAAAAGTACTTAGAGAAGCGTGATTGCGTTTTAGATTAGATACACAATTCAGTCATTTATATTAATTTAGAGATTATATCAGCTTACTTCTTTGTAAAAAGAGATATGTAGTCAATTATTAATACCCTCTTCACCATGTAAATATGGGTGTAATATATTAAATAATCGATCCCATATTGATGCCCTCTATATCAGTATTTATTTACATGGCCATATATGAATTCCCAATTTACGTTGTTCACTTCTCTTCCAGAAGCAATGTTCTGTACAGAAAAAGAACGATATTTACATTATCACAAGTTCCAGCAACATAATCATGGAATAGTTGAAGCTGGGAGGAACCTCTGGAGTGTATCTGATCCACGCCCTCTGCTCAAGCAGGGACATCTAAACCCAGTTGCTCAGGACCATGTCTAGACAGCACCTGAACATCTGTGAGGATGCAGATTCCACAACCTTCCTGGTCACCCTTTGTCAGTTCTTGGCCACCCTTGAAGTGCCTGAATGTTTTCCTGTGTTCAGAGAGAGCCTCCCATGTTTTAGTTTGTGCCTGTTGCCACTTGTCCCGTTATTGGGCCTTACTGTAATGGACCTGGCTCAGTCTTTATGGCTTTCATTCACACAAGGAGTTAAAAAGCTCTCTTGTGGCTTCTCATATGGGAGGTGCTCCTATTCATTCCTTCATCATCTTGGTGGCCTCTGCTGTACCCTTTACAGTACATACATGACTCTTACACTGTGGAGCCCAGCACTGCTTGTGCTACTCCAGGTGAGGCCTCTCCACTGTTGAGAACAGGGGAAAGATAATTTTCCTCAGCCTGTGGTCAATACTCCTAGAGCAGCCCAGGATGGCTCAAGATCAACTTGGTGTCCATGAGGAGCCTCAGGTTCTTTTTCACAAGGCTTTTTTCCAGCTGGACAGCATCCAGCTTGTACTGGTGCTTGTCCTCTCCAGTGCAGGACATTTCACTTCTCTTGTTGAACTTCATAAGGTTCCTGTCAGAGCACTTCTCCAGCCTGTCCAATTCCCTCTGGGTGGCAACACAACCCTTGGGTGTACCAACCACTCCTCTCAGCTCTTCTCAGACCTCACCTGGAGTATTGCATGAGGGGCTGGCTGAGGGGCCCCCAGCACGAGACAGACTCAGATCTGTTGAAATGGGTCCACAGGAGGGCCACTGAAGTGATTCGAGGGCAGGAACACCTTTGCTATGAAAACAGACTGAGAGAGTAGGGGTTGCTCAGCCTGCAGAAGAGAAGGCTACAGAGAAACATTTTGGTGGCCATTCAGGACTTAAAGGGGGCTTACAAGAAAGATGGAGACAGACGTTTACCAGGGCATGTTGTGGCAGGACAAGGGGCAATGGTTTTCAATGGAAGTGTTACAGATTTAGACTGGATTTAAGGAAGAAATTCTTGAGGGTGGTGAGACACTGGAGCAGGTTGCCCAGAGAGGTTGTGGATGCCCTGTCATTGGAAGTGTTCAAAAGATTGGATGGGGCATTGATCAACATCATCTAGTGATCAACATGTTCCCAGTCCATGGTGGGCAAGTTGGACTAGATGATTCTCAGAGGTCCCTTCCCATCCAAACCATTCTATGAGTCTATGAATGCTAGTTGTTGGTTGGTTTTTTTTTCCTCTTTCATGTTCTTTTAAAAGTACACACAGGCCTTTTGGTTATCATTGCATGTTTGGTAGGGACTGTTGGTGACCTTTTGAGGTGGTGTGCAGCACTACATATGAATTCAGAATTCAGTTCAAATGGGATTCTTTTGTACTTTTGCTTATGATGTGCTTCCTGCACATTAATAACTCTGAATTTTGTTTAAAGCAGCTTTAGTGGGTGTGTAAAGGGATTGCTTTTGTGGATCCAAGTGCAGAATTAGAGTCATGATTAACGTTACTGAGGTCTCGATAGCTCTGTTCCAACATATACACAGTGTCCCTGCACACATTCACAAGACAGAGTTTATTAAGTAACTAGGAAAGATCTATTTGTAATTTTATATTGTGTTATACTAAAATCTGTGTGGCAAAATAATTTTAAGTATTTCCTGACACATGGTTCCTAGAGTTGTCTGTTTCAGGAGTATTGAAATGCTGACAGTACAACATTTTCTGTCGTGTACACAAGAAGGACTGGGCAGTAATCCATTTTTGTTTCAAAACAATAACAAATGGCAGACAGTTTTATTTTTTTAATTAGGGGTATGGTTTACACATTAAGAAAACATTGGAACCTGTGGGATTGATTAGCTTATGGTCAAAACTAGTGGGTAACTGAGTGTCCAAGTTTGTTATTTCACAATAAAGCTAAAAAATTTGACTTCTGCAATTTTTGAGTGTAGGCCAGTGCATCTTTTGGCTTGCAGAAGTGTTCAGGTTTGGTCTCAAGGCCACTAGTTATTATGAGAAATAATTTCTTACAGGTAATTTTTCTGTATTGATGTGCTATTTCTCTTAAATCTTAAGTTCTTGCCTGCAAACTACAAGTTTTTAAAAAGTAGCATTCTGAGTTCTGGGTTTGTCAGTTCTGTGCAAGTGGTGTAGGTGGTAATGTGCTGGTTGATACCTTTATTAGGATGACAAGTCAAATTGTGTTTGTTAGAGCAGCGGAATAAGTATTTCCTAGAATACTGATTAAGTGAAGTTTTCTGTGGCATATTGAACACAATTTCTAATTGTTTGAGAAAAACTATTCTTTTTTGAACATAGGTTTTTGGAATTTTAATGTGCAGACTGCTTAGTAGATAGGGATGTTAGTGACTTGAGAAATTAATAAAAACTGTGGAGTTAAAATAAAGCTATACTGTTTAATACTATTTCTCACTCCCATATTTTCATTTTTCTTTGCTGAATTACTGGCAGTCTCCAGCTGCACAGAGTTATTAATTATGTATATTCTGCTGTTGCGTTAATTGGTTCTTTCTCCTTACTCATATGGCAGTGCCTTTACTATATTATTTCTGCTGATGATAATACAATCCCAGTCAATTAAAATGATGGTATTTGTGTAATCTTTTCCTTTAAATGCATTCTTAATCTGGCCTTTAGAATGATAGACCAATGATAATAATTTTATATTAATCTGATCCAGCTTTTAAGTCTCTTTTTGGTGATGTATGTGTTTAGAAATGAGGGCACACTGATGAGATTAAAATGTATTTTTTCCTCCCTGCAAAGAAGAGCTAGATTTTTGATAGGGTTCACTGAATTCTCATGGCAGTTTTACATATTTTTTTTTGCTTTTCTCCACTTTTTCTCCTCCTCATATTGTGTTCTCTGTATGTGTTTTGGTATTCTGTACAAACCTGTGTTTTAAAGGCAGATCAGGCTAAGTGCTTCATAGCTTTCTAGTTTTGGAAAACTATTCAGGGTATCCTTAAAATATATCATGAAAATGATAAAAGTTCTATGTTACCAAGCAAGAGGAGTTTTTTATAGCTTTCAGACAGCATTGCTTAATATAATGATGCGTGGGAATGCAGCTAGTGAAGTTATGTACCTAAAATTCTTGACAGAGCTGTCAGTTCTGTATCTTGAGTGCCTATTTGAAGCCATATGGGAAAAACTCTGAGAGTGATTTTCTCAGAAACTGGCTTTCTTGCTAATGGGTGTATATGTAATGTTAATATGCTAAATTCCCTCTGCTAAATGCTGGCACATCTACAGAAATACTCTGAAACATGTGCATCCTGTGGTTATGCCAAAAAAAAAGAGAATTGGTGTGCTCTGTGTGTGTATGTCATGATAGAAATTTTTTTTCCTGATACCAGAAGAATGCAAAATAAGGAAGAATACAGCTCAAACTATAAGAAAGAATTTTACACTTTCTTGTTAGTATCTGATCAACTAATTGTTTTTACAGTGACAAGCTGAGGTCACAAAAACAGTGTTGTACCTACAGGCATTGTCACAGAGAATTGTGAACCAGCTTGTGTTGTGTGATGCCAGTACACTCACAGATAGACTGCAAATGATGAAATACAAAGTAAAAACACAGTTTTATACCTAATGAGATCATTTTAATCACCTGCTGCAGCACAACTGGGTCTTATTCTTTTAGTCACTCAACTTTGTTAGTAGGAATTTCAATTGTTCACAGTTTTTAGGTACTACTTCTTAAGCATTTTTAAATTAGTTGCTTCCTATCCTTGCTCTCTTCTGTCTTCTATCAAGAAAGTATAAGTTATGAAAGTAGGAAGAAGGTACGTTTTGAGAATGTTTAGAAAGATCTGTAAGTTTTGTTCTGTTCCTACATGCAAAAGAGCATTTTAGAAGGTTATAAAAATGAGTACTGCCCTTGTCTTGTGTAACTTCCTGTGTAATGCAAACCATAATTTTTCCTCAATATGTAAAGGAGCTTTTGGAACAGGGGTCTGGTTGTGATTTCAAGGCTTGAAATGACCGGTAACTTCTGTGGTTTTTTAATGGTTACTAAAAATATTTGCCTTATCTCTAGTTAAAAACTGTCCAACTTAATCTTTCCTCCATTGGATCTTGTTCTATTTTCTGATAGATAAAAACACCAGTCAGCTGTGACTTAATAAAAGTGCTCATGGACTGGTGTGCATTTTTACCAGAACTCTGTGCCCACAGATTTGCCACAGACTGAGCACAGCAGCACATTTGCCTTTTGCACAAAGTGAATCCCTAAATGCTACGGTTTTTGAAACTGGAATGCTGTTTCTAATGTTTGTCATAGAGTCTCTTTCTGCTTGCTTTCAAGCTAGCTGTTTATCAGTAAAAATTGGTTAAAGATGAAAACTTCCAGTAACTTCAATTAGGGGAAAGTTTTTGAACTTGTTGCAGCTTGGCACGAGTCTTACTCTACCAATGTCATGTCATATTATTTCTTTTGTAGCCTTCCTTTTGAAGCATAGTGGTTCTTTTTGGAGTGTGTCTTCTTCCTGATTTCCAAGGTTAAAGAGGTGAGGGGGTTTGATTTGAATATCAAACAAAGAAGTCTGAAAATACCACTTTTCTTGGTATACATACTAAGTAAAGTTTGTGGAAGAGAAAAATGATTTTATGCTTGACGACAAAATAGGAAATCAGAAAACATTTACTTCTAGCTAATCTCAGATGAAGAATTTAGTTAAACTTAAATATTCACCAATAAGGTGGATTTAGGTGCATAATTTGTGCATATTTTCCTTTTAGAGTTAAATCCTAGTCTGTTCTGTTTTTAATATGCTCTTAATTTCTTCTGAGTGAAGAAATGTGAGGTATTGGCTCTTTGTTTTGCCCCTGTTGCTTTCTTTAGCATTAATTACATGCTGCTCTTAATTTTAATTTTTTTTTTTCTGCCTTTTTAAGTTACTAATGTTATTTGGGGAAGTTATGGTGAGGGGTCCAAGAGTTGCACAGCAAACATGATGTGTTCATATTAAACGAAGATTCTTCACATTCAGTGCCTCTATCTCACTTGCTTGGTTTAATCACTTGACAGAGTCTTTGACCTAACCTATTTTCGGTTTCTTGGTCATAACAGTGCCTTCTTTTGAGGCTAAGATACTTCCCACTCTGGGAATTGTGCTCCATTTGATCAATATTTTACATGGTTCTGTAAATTCACTGTCTCTCTGCCTAGCCCAATCCAACTGTTTCCTTGCCTTTATACCACAGCTACACTTATTTCTAGTTGTTCTTGTCTACTGGTGAAAAATATAGTTCCTTCTTGCTTTTTCTTTTTTGTTTGCCTGTTTGCTGATGGTCTCACAGTATCTACAAGATAAGGGAGAATCTGGTTTGACACTGCATTCTAGTATTATGTCTAGGTAAATAGGATCCATCCAGTGATTCTTTCTTTTGCCTCATGACTGAGAAACATTGCAAAAATATCATTAAAGTTTCAAAGTCCAGTCTTAAAAATTTAGTACAAGTCACTGCAGTTGACTATGCCACTTCTAGTTAACTTGGCTGTGCATATATGTTATGACTGACTGTCACTTCAGTCTTGTAGTACATAAAAATCTTCAGCCTATTGTACTGAATATGTTGTGTGGGTGAGTGGTTATACCTACAGTTTTGTTGATAGTTACACACCATTATTATGGGAACTGCTCTAAGTCTTGTGTTTAATTCGAAGATTTGCACAATGCTGTCAGCTGAAGATGCTAGTCCCTCATTTTGTAATTCGTATATACAGGTAAAATACGAATATTACAAATTTTAAACCTGCCATGAAAGGGTATTTATCACCGAAACTACAAAATGCCTCAGTAACCTATTTATGAAACAGGGGTACTGAACTGCATTGAAGTTGAATATGTTTGTCCAGTAGAGGGACAGTTTTTTAACTATTGTATACTTTATTTTCTATTTTCTATTTAAAAATAGAGATGTTTTTCTGTTGCTGTTAAAAATGCGGTAAAGGACTGCAGTCAGAAATTTCATGCAATCATATGAAAATCCAGCTGTTTCACTGCAGGATTGCTCACCTATGGAGCAATTGTTACAGCGAGACCTGCTGCATCCAGAACTTCCTTCAAAGGTATTCACGCCACCTGAGTTCAACTGAAGTCAGTAGCAACAATGGAGAATAGAAATCAGTGTATTTGTGCAGTCATCTCCCACGCTCACAATGCTCAAGTTTCCCATCAGGAGAAAATTGGTGTTTGATCTGGGGCTCGTCTTAACGGAAACACTCTCTTCCTGATTACAGATGATTTCTGTGATGAAGACCCTATCTGTGGTGATTGGCAAATTTTGCCTGTCAGTCATTGCCTTCTCTTTAAAATGTGCCCCTTTTTTCAGTTTTAATATTAATTTGCTATATTAAGTACACTTTTGGCTACATCCTGCTGCTGCCTCCTCTGCAGTAATAATCTTTTCTTGAGATGGAGAGAGTTTTTGAAGGATTTAATAGTCAGGCATGTTTTGTTGCCCTTAAATCATTCCTAAATAATTTTCATCACCACAGCAGGTAAAATTGATATTTTCATGTCTAATTTTGATTTTTGATTCTGGAGTGCTGAGTTTGCTGATGAAAAGTGGAATTGGCACCTCCGGCTGTAAATTTTAGAGAGAAGAATTAATGGTTTCCTCCACTTTTATGCTGGTGTGATTACACAGGTATGAAGTTATAGTAATACATTGTAGACAAATGAGTTTTTTTAATATATAATACATATTTAGTCCTCTCCCTAATTACAAAACTGATAGTTAATATATTAGAACTATACATACATGTTGCAATACTTTTTAAAAGTGAAAATTATTAATGTATTTAACTGTTACGTAGTATATTTTGTCTAATTGATTTTTGGAAGATGAAAGGAAGAGATCCTCAGGCTTTAAATGTGTATTTAAATGTGTATTTTGATTTTGTTTTCTACAATGAATTGAGGAATATTTTTTCTTCAGTGCAGGAACTAAGTATGGCAGTTACTTTTTCAAGAATTAAGCTGAGTGAAAGGATGGCCATACTCATTTTCCTCTAGGTTATTTGCTTAGAACAACTGAAAAAATATAAGTGAAAGAACTGCATTAGAAAAGTTTTTACATTGTGGAGTGTTTATTTCCTTGAAATATTTTGTTGAGTGGTAAACATTTTAAAATATTTTGTTTCAGTGTGATATATACTACTGTAATAATATGAGAAAAAGATTTCCTGAAGATGTCTTTCATATCCCCTTATCTCTTCACTGTTCATAACAGTTTCAGTTAGGAAAGTATGGATGGCTTAAATTTCATAAACAGCTCTTTCAGTTATCCCAGGAAATGTTTCCTTTTTAAAGTTGGACTGTTCTTCTCAAATTAGAGGGAAAAGTAACTGGAGTGAATTAATATCTGAGATAAAATGACATTCTGATTTCATTTGTTAAAATAAGATGTAATTTCTCTGTTCTGTAATTGTTGTATTTGGGACATTATAGTCCCTTGCTAAGGTACATTGGGCAGAGACATTAAGTTGTTAATTTTCCCCATTACTGCAAGTAGCAAAATTATGTAGTGCACTTTTTCAGTTTGTCAGGCTTCACTTTTAAGGTATAGTTTTTGCTCACATTGGGGCTATTGAAGAGTAGTTCTTTTTTTCTTCAGCTGTGAGAAATCTACTTCCTCAAAATAGGGTGAAGGTTGGGCTTTCATCCCCCTTTTATGCACTCTTCCACAGTTGTAGTTACTCATTCTTAACACTAAAATAGTAGACATTTAGACTTGGCAATCTTAAGATGTCAATATTTAATTTTAGCTATGAATTAAAGTAGCCTATTAAGTAAAGAGCACTCCAGCCTTGATGTAGTGAAGCTGAATTTACCTCCAAAGTAGCTGCTGTGTGTATACTGAAGATACACCACATTTAGTATAAATAGATGAGGAGACTGTAACTTCGAAAAATAGTGCCATGCACTTGTGCATTATTATGGTGTTTTTAATAGAAAGAGCTTCAAGCAAGTAAATTCTTTCTCAGGCTATGAAAAGCATAATCTGATGTTCAGTAACACCGAAGTTATCACAAACACCAGATCATTTTGAACTAAATGGTCTCTCAAAATAAGGATTAAGTTATTTGGAAATCAAATGGGTGGATCTATATACCAGTGGAGCATGACATAATTTCTATATTGCTGTAACTGACCTACTTTATCTGTGATAGTTTGTTAGGCTTCAGCCTAGTGGAAGACTGTTTTCTGTGGTACCTGTAAAAAAATGAGCCAGTAAGAAGTTATTGGCATTCTGTTTCCTTTATGCAGTTTTTAAAAACCTCAGAAAAAATGAAGTCAATTTCACTACTTCAGCATGTCCTCAATTTAATCAGACTGCCTGAGAATGGAAGTAACTGTAGATGCCCTTAAACTACCCTGAAGTCAGTCTTTGAGTATGGAGGTTGATCAGGAGACATGGATGTTATTTCTTAGCTATGCAAGTCCACAGAAGCATTCTGTGCCATAGAAAGCTGCTGGCAGCCAAGAACAGGGGTGCTTATGTTAAGTCTTTCAGCACCACCAGTACCAGGAGGGGTCGACCCCACAAGGGGAGCTTACAAGAGAGCTGGAGAAGAACTTCTTACAAGGGCATGTAGTGATGGAATGAAGGGAAGCGGCTAAAATCTGAGAAAGAGTAGGTTTAGTTTAGATGTTATGAAGAAATCCTTTACTGTGAGGGTGGTGAGGCACAGCAGCGTGTGGCCCAGAGGAGCTGTGGATGCCCCATCCTTGGAAGTGTACAAGGGCAGGCTGGATGTGGCTCTGTGTAACCTGGGCTAGTAGGAGGTGTCCGTGTGTGTGGAGAAGAGGGGAGTTGGAACTAGATGATTTTTAAGATTCCTTCCAACACAAACCATTCTATGATTAGAAGCACTTAGCTTTCTGCCAAGGTTTGATTTTGCAGGAGGAATTGTAGGATTTATTTTTATTTGTGCTCATGTTACTGGCTTTTAATTCTGACTGTGGGCTACAAGCTCAGTTTGCTTTAAACTTCTCCTCAGTCATGTTACAAGGCTTTAGCAGTTCCTTAGCAATTTTGTGGTAATGCTACCTAAAAATGGGCATGTCGGGGAGTTTTGTTTCTTTAAAAAAGTTCAAGCAGACAAACTAAACCATAGCCCATTGACAGTGGAAGAGATACCAAGTTGAAATAATACTGCTTAAAAACCATATTATACAGCTGGTTTTCAAGGATTACTATTATATGGTAATGTTATCACTTTTTTTTACCAATTACCTTTAAGCTATACTGAAAACATTTGTTGTGGTACTGGGTACTATGTTAGTTTGCATATGCTCTATGTTCCTTTCCCATCTAGGGCTTTCATAACCTTTTTTCCTTCATAAGCATAAAACTACAGGACACTTGCTGCCAGTTTAGAATTGCTTCTGCATTCTCTGCCCATCAGGCTTGTTAAGCAGTTTGACCCAGCATTGTGTTTGTCTCCTTTTTTAGATTTTAAGATGAAACACTGGTTTTGAGCATTCATCTTACTCTTTGCTAATTACTAATGAGCTTTTATTGCTCTGCTGGTAGAAATACTCATGGTCATTTGCTTGCCAGAGAGGCTAATACTGGATATGACAGGATCTGCATACTCTTTTCCTGTAGCCAGGTTATCTGCAGTGGACTGTTAAGTAGCATGTAACCTGTAATGCTGATTAATTGTCCACATATTTTGAATCAAGTATGTTTTCAGAATATAATATTTTATTCTGTTTAGTGAAAGCTAGGTGTTCTGAGAGTAGCAAATCTTGCCAAGAAAATGGAGAGCAAGAATCTGAACAAAATAATTAGATCTTCATAACAGGTTAAATTCGATTGGTAAAGTAATTGGCTATTTCATAACTGTCTAAATGCCTGGTGGTTTAAAAACACCAGTTATAAAAACCTCAGTGCTGTTGATTTTATGTGTCCAAGCAGATTTCTATAGTGCAGTTCTTGCAGGTTTGTTGCTGTGTTGAGCAACTCATTGTTGCTCTTACTTTCTGTGAGTCTATGCTTAAAGCACTTTCTAAAGGACAAACAGGTGCCAAATCATGGATGAGAAGCAGTGGTTTGCATGGTATTATGGCATCCTGCTGTTGCTGTGGTAAGAAGCTGCCACTTCAGTGAGTTCTGAGAGCCATATAACACTGGTCTTCTGTAGTTTCTGTAATGATTTGTTACGACTCTTCTATAATGAGGTAATTCACATTAAAATTGCAGTTTTCTGCTTTAAAATTAAAACAAACTTCTAGTCTTTATGAGTGTAGAGACAGACAGGAGGTGTGATCTCAGTTTATCAGCCAAGACCACCAAAAAACACCATAGGCATTGAAACAAATGAAGATAGAGTTGAATGCCTATGGGTAAGAATTAAGGGGAAGGCCAACAAGGCTGACATCCTACTGGGAGGATAACCTAACCAGGAAGAAGAGGTGGACAACTTATTCTATAAGCAGCTAGATAATGTTTCAGGATCGTCAGCCCTTGTTCTTGTAGGTGACTTCAGCCTACCAGACATCTGCTGGGAACTTAATGCATCAGAACAGAGGCAGTCCAGGAAATTTTTGGAGTGTATGGAGGACAAATTTTTATTGCAGCTGATGGGTGAGCCCACCAGGGGAGGGACTATGTTGGATTTGTTGTTTGCTAGTAAAGATGGGTTGGTGGGAGATGTGGTGGTTGGAGGCCGCTTGGAGCAGAGTGATCATGAAATTACAGAGTTTTCAATATTTGGTGAAGTCAGGAGGAACACCAATAAGACTCTTACACTGAACTTCCAAAGGGCAGACTTTGGCCTATTTAGGAGACTTACTCAGTGAGTTCCTTAGGAAGCAGCCCTT
>VWZP01001101.1:0-11610 GCA_013396995.1 Dicaeum eximium | reverse complement strand
TGTTTATACCCCTGGGCTGGGGGTATCTGGTATTGGTATTCTTGTCCTCTTCATCTGGATATTGTCTTGATTCAGCTAATGGGATGAATTTTTTGAGTCTCGTCCCACATTAATTTTCTAGAGACTATAGGGGAGGTTATATAAAGCATATATGTAGTCTAGATGAATGCTTTTTCTTAAATGGAAGATCATTTTTCATTCTTATGTAATGTTCTCTGTCAATGCAAGTTGAGTATAGCTCCCTCTAGTGCCCGTCTTCTTTGCAGTCTCTCTGCATTTTTCTTTTTTTTTACTCCATGTTTTAATATGAAGCACACCAGCTTAGCTCATGTGTTGTGAAATAAATGGGGCTAGGAGAAATTCTCCTTTAAAAGGCCTTTATTAAGGATCAGCTCGCTCGGGGTGCATGCTGCCGCCGCTGCTCCCATTTGGTCGAGGAGCAGGAGGAGGAGTTTGCAGGCCTGTCACGTGTGGCAGGGCTAGGGTCTTTGTCCTCGCGGTATCGTCAGTAGGCTCGTGCTGGCTTAGTGGTCTTGGGGTGTCTTCCTGCTTCGGTGCCCTTTAAGTTACGGTGAGGGTGCCTGGCCTGCTTCCTGATGGTATCTCCTGCCTCCTGAGTCTTTCCCATCCTGGGTAGGTGGTTCTAAAGTGTCTTTTGAAGGTGGCACGTTGTCTAAGGGTGGTCTATATTCACCAGTGTCTATATGATTTTAATATGCAAATATTTGCAACCCCTTCTGGGAATTGAGGAAGTCGGGGAGCAGCGGCAGGATTTCCCGATGGAATTAGGGAGGGACAAGGGACACAGGGGACCAAAATACAAAAGAATAAAACAAGGGAGAACCTCAACATGGGCATTTGAAACAATAAAAGTAAGTGCATTAACTGGAACATGAACAGGTGTTTAACAAGAGCAGGTAGGTATACAAACAGGTAAAAGATGAACAGGAATGCAACAGAAACCTTCAATTTTATTAATAACATGTTGTATATGAGTTATCCCGTGCATCACACCATGTTATGCAGGTACGGATGAAACGGAGAAAAAAAACCTCTAAAACCCAAAGACAAAGTGAGTTTTAGATTAGGTATGTTTTTTTTTATTTTCGGCCAGACGCATGAGGGAATATTTCCCCAAAAACATGCGTACCTCTGGCTTACACGTGTGTTCTTTTATCCTCTGGAATGTTACATATGCATTAAGTTTCACTCTAGGTAATTTCCTGGCCCCCCTCCCTCTCCGCTCTGTATGCTAATCATCTTATCAGTCCTTTGCGCCCACGCAGTTGTCTCTGGTGGTCGTCTGGAGTCTCAGGGGTCGCACGGGGATGAAGTAATAGTGGTCTTCTTCAGACTGACTTTTCGACCTCACTTGCCTTGTGCATGCTTACTGGTTCTTCAGCCACCGTCCAGACCATGAATCTGGTGACAGGATCTGAGGGCCCCATTATCTCAGTGTCTTTACCTACTGCATCCTGTTTTTCGTGCCCGTTCTTCCTCCTTATCGGGCATCTTTACATTTCTCCTTGATGTTCTTCACGTATTCCCTTCCTTTCTCATGGGACAGACAAGGATGCTGCAAATATTCTCATGCAACCAAGGATGTTAAACAATATTCATCATTTATGTGCCTATTCCTAATTAATACCTTCTAGTTTCTATGATTAATATCTCCTAGTTCTAGCCCCATGTTTCACTGAACTGCTAGGGCAAATTGTAGATGGTCCTTTCTGCTACACTTTGTTGTACTCAGGACTGCACGTCTTTATGTGAATTTAATATTTTTTCACTTTATATAAGGCTAAAATAAGTATCTAGGCTCACTTACTCTTTCCCTCTTCCCTTTTCTTTAACTGAAGAGAGACATCCCCCTTCTAACTTTGCCAANACAAAGCACCAACAAGGGTTACCCCTTAAAAGCAATAGCCTGGTGCATATTCATATTTTTTCATATATGATTCAAACATTCCTCTCTAACAAAGGGTGTCTTCTGTTTAATTTCTGCTCCCTGTCTCATCGTGTAAATCAATTTCTTGGCTCCAGAGAGTCTAGAAATGGTACAATAAGGAGGCAATAATTATTTTCTTGACATTTTGGTGTCTTCTTGTTGTTATCTTTATGCAAAGAATTTCTTGGTTATTTTATCCGTTAATATTATGCCTTAGCAAAAAAAAAAAAACAAACCTACATTTAAAAGATTAATACAGCACTACAAAAGTTAATACAACATAACACATATATTATTAATTCTAATATTTGCAAAGAGCCAATCATATAATATGCATTTTTCACACCAAATTATTTAGAAGACTGTAAATTAAAGACATTTATCTTGAAATGTGCTATTGGAGCAGACTGTTTATACAAGTGAAAGAAATGGTAACATAAGAGTATTTGGTCTGGTCTGCAAGGAAAAGAGATTTTTTTTACATAATGGAATATTGGTTCTAATATTTAAAAAGTTGTTTAAGAAGCTCCAATTTGCACATCAGTATTTTAGTGCAGTAGGGAAGATGACATATTTTAAATGGGGAATATGTTTTTGTTACACTGTTCCTAAAATAAATTTGGTATTAGATTTAGAGCTATGCTGTAATCAGTTTGAGGTAGAATATTCCATGTACATGGTAAAGATTTTCTGACCAGTGCTCATCCTGTGAATCCAGAATAAGCTGTTAATATTTATCCATCAGTTGGTGGACGAGTGAGTCAGGAATTAAATTATACACGGCAGAAGATTGGAGAAGAAGCCATGTTTAACCCTCAGCTCATGATTCAGACTCCACATGAAGATGGTGCCAATGTACTAACAATAGAAGCACTCAGACAGCACCTTGACTCTGCACTTCAGGCCAGCAGAGTAGATATTTATATGTACAACAGGTAAGGAGAAAAGCAAAACTTTTCTTGATCATCTGTAACAGAAAGTGGACAGATATTTCCTTGCATATATTTTTAATGGATAGCACTTCAGAACCTTTCCATTAGAACTGTTTTAATTTGAATGTCACTAATCACCTATGCTTCAAATTGTGTCATAGTAGCAGTGACCAGTTGACTTTTTAACAAATAAGATGGTGTAAGAAGTATTGGATGAAATTCTAAAAATTTACCTTTATGAGCATTTCTACAGTGTATAGCATTTTTCTTGGTAAAGGAGTGATAAATGTGGTCTTAAAAATGGGACTTTATTGATGGGATTTCTAACAATGAAAAGCCTTCCAATAGTTTGGGTTTAAAGAGAAAATGAAAATGGAAGAGAAATGCCAGTGGGTAGAATTGCTGAGCTATTTAATAACATAGTAATAGCAACATAATAACAATCTACTGATTTCTTTTCTCCTACACGCATGAGTCAGAGCTAGTCTGAGTCTGAAGCTGACTTCTTTCTTGTGTCACCAAGTGCTATCTTAATTCACAAGTGGGCTCACAGAAAACCACATTTCTGTCCCTTTTAGTTGTGTCAACTAGCTTACTAATCCAAAAGTAGCTCCATTATTTTAATGACTTTTACAGAGACTGGTATAAATTGAATAAATATTTGTAGTTATATCTACAAAAAGAAAGACCTTTTATAAAGTTGTGGTATACCTACACTAAATAAAATTTCTTTCTCAGTGATTCACTACTTGAGGCCACCACGTCTATATAAGTTCCAATTTTAATGTATGTTACATTTTAAAAAGAACTTTTCAGTAATTCTTAAAGAAAAAACCTTGTTCTTTATCACAGAAAATGGAAATTGGAACACTTATGTTATAAATCGGGAGAACTCATCACAGAAGCAGGGTACATGGACCAGGTAGGCATAACAGGCATTTGATTATAAGAAATTTATACTTTCGTTATTGAGATTGTATTGTTTAGTTTATATTGTAGTGTAATTGTGGTCTTTTTCCCTTTTCTGACCTTGGCAGATCATAGAATATCTTTATCCTTGTTTAATCATCACTCCTTTGGACTGCTTCTGGGAGGGAGCAAAGCTACAGTCAGGAACTGCCTATCTATTGTAAGCATGCTGTTTTTGTAACTTTCCAGTTCATAATTTTAATAGTAAAATGATGCATGATTTTGAGTTATATCCCAATGCTTATTCAGATTCTGGTTTAACCAAAAAATAAGAATTAAAAATAATTGTATTGGGTTTGTGTGGCCAGGTTTTGGTAGCAGGGGGATTACAGGGGTGGCTTCTGTGAGAAGCTGCCAGAATATTCCTCTGTGTCTAGCACAGCCAATCCCTGGTGGCTCCAAGACGGATGTGCCGCTGGTCAAGGCTGGGCCAATTAGAAATGGTGGTAATGCATCTGTAATAACGTATTTAAGAAGAAGAAAAAACCAGTTCTTGCACAGTGGTAATTACGGCCAGAGAAGAGCAGGGTGAGAATGTGCGAAAGGAACAACCCTGCAGACACTAAGTTCAGTTGAGAAGGAGGGCCAGGGNCAAGACGGATGTGCCGCTGGTCAAGGCTGGGCCAATTAGAAATGGTGGTAATGCATCTGTAATAACGTATTTAAGAAGAAGAAAAAACCAGTTCTTGCACAGTGGTAATTACGGCCAGAGAAGAGCAGGGTGAGAATGTGCGAAAGGAACAACCCTGCAGACACTAAGTTCAGTTGAGAAGGAGGGCCAGGGGGTTCTCCAGGCACCAGAGCTGAGATTCCCCTGCAGCCTGTGGTAAAGACCATGGTGAAGCAGCTCTGCCCCTGCAGCCCATGGAGGAACACAGGGATGCAGAGATCCATTTGCAGACCCTGGAGGAGCCCACATGGGAGCAAGTGGATGCCTGAGAGGAGGCTGTGACCCTGTGGGAAGCCCTCGCTGGAGCAGATTTCCTGGCAAGGACCTGCAGACCCATAGACAGAGGAGTCCACTCTGGAGCAGATTTCCTGGTAGGATTTTTAACCCCATGAGAGACTGATACTGGAGCCTGAAGGACTGGCCCCATGGAAGAGTGACTCGCGTTGCAGCAGTTAGTGGAGAACTGTTGCCTGNAGGAGGCTGTGACCCTGTGGGAAGCCCTCGCTGGAGCAGATTTCCTGGCAAGGACCTGCAGACCCATAGACAGAGGAGTCCACTCTGGAGCAGATTTCCTGGTAGGATTTTTAACCCCATGAGAGACTGATACTGGAGCCTGAAGGACTGGCCCCATGGAAGAGTGACTCGCGTTGCAGCAGTTAGTGGAGAACTGTTGCCTGTGGGATGGACTCATGCTGGAGACATTTATGGAGAATTGTCTACCATGGGAGGGACCCCATGGTGGAGCAGGGGAATGACTCCTCTCTCTGAGCAGTGGCAGCAACAATGTGTGATGAACTGACTGTAACCTTTATTACCTGTCTCCCTGCCCTGCTGGGAAGGAGGAGGTAGAGCTGGGAAGGAGGGACGGGTGGAGGGAAGGCTTTATTTTTTATTTACTACTCATTTTCCTGCTCTGATTCTGTTGTTAATAAATTCCGTTCATATCTCTAATTCGAGTCTGTTTTGCCTGTGACAGTATTTGGTGAGTGATCTCTCCCAGTCCTTATCTCAACCCATGAACCCTTCATTATATTTTCTCTCCCCTGTCCAGCTGCAGAGAGGAGTGATAGAGAGGCTTTGGTGTATGTCTGGCATCCAGCCAGAGTCAGCTCACTATAATAAGAAAATAAATTGTAGTGTCTTTGCAGAAAATGTGCATGGATCTTTTTTTAATTGAACAAATATTTTTCATGTTTAAAAAAATGATTTGCATGCATCAATTTACATCCTGTGTGAATTCAGCGTGCCTTTTATAACAAGACTTGCTAAGCTAAGACCTGATTGGTCTTAGAGAAAGCGCCTCTCACCCCACTGGTGAACAAAGAATAACACTCTTCGAAGGACAGCTATTATAAACAATAGCTACAGAGAAGAGAGAATAACAGTTTATAATTCCTTCCTTCTAAGTTTCCCAGGCCAAATTATCTCTGTTTTTTCTTCGACTGAACTGAGAATATCCACGGTGTCATAACTTCTCTCATTTTGCTGACATGCAAAAGGAAATAAAAATAAAAATAAAAATAAAAATAAAAATAAAAATAAAAATAAAAATAAAAATAAAAATAAAAATAATTCTGAATTTAAGCTTTTTAGGAAATAACTTTTTTCTTTCTTTCNTTCCTTCCTTCTTTCCTTCCTTCCTTCCTTCCTTCCTTCCTTCCTTCCTTCTTTTCGTTCTTTCTTCTTTCCTCCCCCTCAAACTACAAAATATTGGCTGGGAATTAATTTTATTTCTAAGAAAATTTAGGCCTTTTGGGTAAATACACAAAAAACTCAGACTTAATCCTTTGCTTATGAGATCGTTAAAGAAAGCAAATATAAGTGTGATATTGTATGTCCTGGATCATTCAAACAGTTAACTGCTAATCTGTGCAGGTGTTGTCTGTTATTTATGCAAGAGTTAACATTTGAGTTATTGTTTGTCTTGGTTTGCATGTCTCTGTGAAAGCAATTTGCAATGGCTATCTCCTAACACTTAGTGTACAGTTTTACATGGGGAGATAAGGGGGGATTGCATTTTCTGGTTGGGAGATTTCAAATAAAGAATTAAGCCTGTTTAATCAAATACACTATGGTTTGAATCTCAGAATAAGGCAGCCAAAAGCCTTTGTAGTCTGTCAACATCACAAATTCAAAAGTGGAGGGTGGGAGATGTGACAGTGATAATGATGACATCCATGGTGGCAGGAAAACTTGATAGTCAAGCACCCAGGGCATGTGCAGGAGCACAGAATTGTAATAGACAAAAAAAGACGAGCTATATTGATTGAGTACATTTGGAAGATGATTATTAGACTAGCAAAATGTAATCTGATACTATGTGAAAGGATTTCTTTCCTGAGCCTCCTCCCTTTTTCTCCCTCTCACCTCCCTCCAAATTCTTTGAATCAGCACTTGGCTGCTTTTTTGTTATTTAGGTGCTTGATGGTTTGTTTTACTTAGTTTGTAAATGTAATTATTTTTAACATGGGAATATTCCCTTTCATACACAGTAAATTGGTATGTAAGTACTGACTATTTTTGTTAAAGTCACCACAGGGCTACAAGGAAAAGTATGCATAAACAAGTATAATTAAAACATGCATTTCATTTTATGAAACAACCTTACCAGAAAGGCTTATTGTCGTCTTGATGGTTTCTGGGTTTCTGCAGGCCTGCTAGGTTTTTTTCTCAAAAAAAACATCACTGTCTCAAAGAGAGATTTTGTAAACATATCTCTCTAAGCTGTGTCCTGCTCAAGGCCACATATTTGGTGTTTTTCTCTCTCACTCTCTGACCAATGGTAAGAGGGAGCTGGTCTTGATTACCAGCCCATGAATTTAGTATGATAAGGGCATTCTTGTACTAGGCACTGAGAAGAAAGCATGTACTAAGATTGCACAAAAGCTTTGTAAAGAATCATTGTACCAGGCTGCAGTATACAAGGCATTAAGCCTCGGGCCTGGAACANATGGTTATATAGATCGACCGTGTCTGAATCCTGCTGATCCTGATTGCCCAATCACAGCTCCCAACAAAAATTCCACCAAAGTAAGTTTGCTTACCTTTGTGTAAATATTTTCACGGGAGGCTCTATATTTGTGGTGAGAGAAAAGGGTACCATTCCCTTCCAAGTAATATATATTTCATGTTCTTCAGTGATTTAATTATTTGGTTTCTATTATATACCATTAGCCATGGGTAATTAACTTTCCTTCAGCCTGTGATGCAATAGTAATCACACATATTTAGAGTGAAATTACAGTTCTCAGCTACTGGCTAGGTGTGGCAATGTAGACACATTATTTCAGCAGGAAACATGCCTCAGGCAGACACTCCTGGAATACAGCTACTGCTGTACACTGACACTGCAGCAAGGTCTTCCTTCAAGTAGGGCCAGTTCTGTCGATCCAACTTTATATATCTGTTTCTCAGTCACTTTGGCTTTAGTGAAGTTGCTATCTGGTGAACAAGTATCAGGCTAGTTTGTCTACTTCTGTTTGTTGAACACATTTCTCTTTGTAGACTTCCTAGATGATCTTCAATATCTGTTATTTCAGTACACTAGGTGTTGATTTAGGATTTGTCTTAAGTTGTGCAACTGATTATTGCTTCTTTAAAACTTTTTTCCTAGCCTCTTGATGTAGCTTTTGTTTTGAGTGGCGGATGCTATGGACTATCAAGAAAATACATGCATTGGCAGGAGGAATTGATTATAGGTGGTACAGTCAAGAATAGTTCTGGTAAACTTGTCAGGTAAGCAAACAAATGTTTACAGAAGAATTTTTAATTTTTCTTTGTTAGAGTTTAGGATTTTTTTGGCAGGGGGACAAATCATGCAAAATCAACTGTCTTTCAAAGTCTGTGAATGATGTATATTATGAACCCGGATATAGGAGGACATCCCTGATGAGTACAGAATTTTAAAGAGTGATTATTAATTAGTTGTTTAAGGAGGTGTCATTGGTGCCTACTTCAAACCTAAAAATGATAGCATACATTCATCAGAAATAATTTTTTCCTGGCAACTTTGTTGTTTAGAGTGTATGTATAAAGCATTGAACAGTATTTAAAATAATGAACAACTTTGTGGTTTTGAAATATCACCAAAGGAAAAAAAGAGGAAATATAACTTTGGTAATGTGCCCACTCATTTGACTTTTATCAGAAAACCAAAATCTCCATTCAACTGTTTGTTTAAGGTCAATAAAGAGAAAAGTATATTCTTTATGTCACTGTATTTTGAATACATTTTTGACTGACAAAATAAAACCCTTTGTTTCAGACTTCTTGAAGAAGTCATGGAACACTGTACTTTGGGGGTAAACCCCTTGAAATAGAACTGTGTTTTAAAAAAGGACATATAAAAACATTATTTAGATGTATACACTGAATCCAAAATTACATTCAACTAAGTATAATTCTTACAAATTTAATACAGGTAATTCTTACTAGATCTTTTTTAATGGGTTTTTATGGGTTTTTTTCCATTGACATCAAATACTGAAAATGTATTCAGTGTTTTCTAAAAAATAGCCAAAGAATTTATCCTTGGTGAAAAATTAAATAGTTCCTTAAGCTTCTATGATTGTTGGATACAGTTACTTATTGTTTGCTGGTTGTCAGGTGTCAGGAGTTTAGTCTTGCATTTCTCTCCAAGATAGGAAAAGGCCAAGATCTTCAAATGACAAATTGCCAACAGCATTTGCAAGATCTTATAGGAATAACTGTTCCTGTGTTCTTCTCATAGCAATCTGTCTGTCAGTCATGATCCTTATAAGTGATTTGTAGGGTTACATTCTTTGCTCCTGAAACTGATACTATTGAAAATAATTGCAAAATACTCACCAACTTCAGTGAAATATAGACTTAACATCAGTACTATATAGACTAGTACAGCTTCACCAGATACATGGTAGAATAATTATACTCTGTTCAATTTTAATATCAACATGAGACCTAAAAAATAAAGAATTTCTTCAAGCTCCAATTAGGCTTTCATTTGAGACTTTATGCAGTGAAAAAACATTTCTTGAAAATGCTTCTTTTAATACCTCTTTCTCCTCTCTCTTCTCTCCCTGTTACAGTGCCCAGGCTTTGCAAACCATGTTTCAGTTAATGACCCCTAAGCAAATGTATGAGCATTTCAAGGGGTATGAATATGTTTCACATATCAACTGGAACGAGGACAAGGCAGCAGCAATTCTGGAAGCCTGGCACCGGATGTATGTGGAGGTAAAACAGACAATAACCTAGATGTCTTCCTATATAACTTTACTAAGATCCACTGCCTTTAGTTGTGGCTTTTTATAGTTTTTTCTCAAGGAAAATGCTAAACTAAAACTGAGTGTTGTGTCCTGGTTTTAAAGTTATCCTTATGCTGTAACAAATTATGCTGTAACAAATTATTTTAAAAGGCTGATTTCTTTTTTTTATAGTTAAGAAGCTGCTTGCTTACTCACATATGAGAAAGCATGAAGGTTTTACTGTTTGCTGGACCTTGGATTAAAGGCAAAACTCATCTCATACAACAGCAAATCAAAGACAGAGTTATGGAAAGAAGAATGTTTTGAATGAGCTGTGAATACAGTGGCCTCTAATGTTTGATAAGCAGTAGCTTGCAGGAAATAAATACCAAAAATATTTATTTCATGTAGCCTTAGTGAAATCTCTGTTATAGAGTGTGTGCTTTAATAGGAACATTAAGGCAAATGTAGTTGATTTCAAATATGTGCTGTAGAAGATTATAATGGGCTTTTTTCTTAGCCACACTACATTTTATTTTTCTTTCTATAGGTTGTTCATCAAAGTGTTGCACAAAACTCTACTCAAAAGGTGCTTTCCTTTACTACAACTACTCTGGATGATATTCTAAAGTCATTTTCTGATGTCAGTGTTATCAGAGTAGCTAGTGGCTACTTACTAATGGTAAGAAATTAAATACTATTTGTTTAATTGACTTCAATAGTATACCAGGGCTCAAATGGCTGCCTTCTTGTTACCAGTCAACAGTCCAGAACATTTTCAGAATATTTAAAATAAAAATTGCAGTTTGTAAACATTTGCCTTGGGGTTGTCACCTATTCCTCTATGTAACATCTCTGATATGTCTGTTGTGTTTAAAAACACTTGTAAGCTATGTATGTTCTTGGGCGAGCTAGCCAGTAGAGAAGGATCCATTCTAATCCAATCCTTGCTTTGCTTTCAGCTTGCCTATGCCTGTTTAACAATGCTGCGGTGGGACTGTGCAAAGTCTCAGGGTGCTGTGGGGCTGGCAGGAATCTTCTTGGTTGCTCTCTCAGTGGCTGCAGGACTGGGTCTGTGTTCATTGATCGGAATTTCCTTTAATGCTGCCACAACTCAGGTATTAAGGAGCCAAAAGTCTGCTGCTAAATTACAAGAACTTTGTTAGTAAATAAACACATCTAAATTGATATTTGAAGAAAAACATAAGTTGAGAAATATGCAAGTAAAAATAGAAAAATCAAAATACTTTCTCCTATCTAGTAGCTTGTGCTGTGAGAAATTAAGAGAACGTGCTGCCAAATTATTTTAAGAAAAAGGCAGATATCCTGCAGTTTAATTATGTAGATTCTAGGATATTTGTTTTTCTGTCTCAATATGGGTGCAAGCATGCAGCTGTACACAAAAAAAAAAATGCAAGTTTTGCCCTTACATCTGAATCTATCAGGATGTTGAACTCCTGACAATATTTTGAAAGTAACTTGAAATATTATCTGTTATTCTTTGCCTACCAAAAACTTGAATTAGTTTTAGTGAGGTTTTGTACTTGTAAATGGTATACTTCAAGTTTCTCATTAATTTTACTGAATGAAGTTAATAGCTGTATTGCATCATATTGATTTTCATTTTAACCTTGGAATTCTGTTCAGAATGAAGTGTAAAGGTTATTTTGGTTAGCTGGCTAATGACTAGCTAATGGTAAATCATAAGAACTATATAAAAACATTATTGTTTTTTTTGCTTGTTTTGTTTCTTCCTGAAGGTTTTGCCTTTTCTTGCTCTTGGAGTTGGCGTAGATGATATATTCCTTCTGGTACATGCATTTAGTGAAACAGGGCAGAATAAGAGAATTCCGTTTGAGGTAATGA